>JAJLUR010000032.1:0-61632 GCA_030674225.1 Blastobotrys terrestris
CTTTCTTATGTCGCTCATTCCGGTGTTGGGCAGCATCTTCAGTTGGATGAATACTTGTTCGGTGCGGAATGCAGCCTTGGTGGACACGTTTCTTCGTAATCGGTCCAGGAACATGCAGTCGCAAATGGGCGATTTCCAGTTAGTTGATAGGGCGCCAAACCGTCCGGAAACGAGGCCGTCTAACCCCTCGACCCAGGCGGGGGGATGGCAATCTAGAGCGCCCGCGACGAACAATAAGAAGGTTAAAAAGGGCCAAGCGGCTTACCAGGAAAGTGGTGTTCTTTGATGTATATAGTTAAGTAGTTCACTTATCACATAGCGGCCGTTGGACCCATGACGTACTTAGTAGTAATTTTCTGTGTCAACCACTTAGTGTTGAAGTACGCTGTATTGATTATTTAAACGTGCACGTTCTTGCGGTTTCTTAAGAGTACGGCATAGAGAAATTCGGTCCGGACGTTACTCGCGGTGCGGAGTTACTGTATCGGGAGATCTACCTCCGCATGGGCATGCTCAACCTCAAACTCTTTGGCCATTTCCTTGCATGAAAGTATTGTGTAGTAAAAATTTACTAAAGTAATTTTTTTTTTTTTTTTTTGTTGTTGTTGATGTATTCAAAAAAGCTGAGATCTGGTATTATAATGGTTGGATGCATCAGGTACTTGAAATTCTGCATTATGGTAATTGTTTTCAGTGAGATAAATTCTGCAGTCAAGCCGGCCGTCACTTCTTGAAATCTTAGGGCTTTTACTCTGTGTCTCAACGGAACTCCTCTACAGAAAGTGGGTGGGTAGAGAAACAAGGTCAGCAAATTGTAAAGAAGGTATTATATCAACACAATACGCTATGATAAGACTAAAGGAGCAGTAATATATGGGTACGGCCGTTCTTGAAGCTTTGATATAAACCCGTATTTGTTTTTCCTTCTATAAATATTTATGTACTTGATTTAGATAAATTGAACCAATAAAAAAAAAAAAAAACGTAGAGACTATCTCGGATATTCTGTATACATGGCGGAAGGTCGGAGATATGACTTTCACTGAGCAAATATTTTGCCCTTTGCAATATATGTTACTATTAATTATTTTTCACTTTAATCTGGTAGGCAGGCATCCGTAGGAGAAAAACAAATGCCTTAGACCATATTCTAACGAAATCCACGTACAAGATTTTTGGCTGTCGGCATTCTGCCTGATTTGTAACGTCGGTACTCCGATTTTTCCAGATTCACTGCTTGGAAAATTGACTGATGCCTCCGATCGGAATATTTCAAAAGCTCCGGAACCGAGGCGAGAGGTTTCATGTGTAAAGCCTGGCTATACGGATATATAACCAGTCTTATTATCATTATCATGATCAGGCCATCGATATCCTCACTATCCTGACACATTACAATACAAATTCTTTAACTAAGATGGCTACTGCAGGGATCGAACGACGTGTGGACATTAGAATTCCAGCTTCGACAAATGAGTTGATGTCCGGATGGTTGTATTCCTCGCAGAGGTTCACTGCATCCAAGCCGGGCCCAGCTATTGTGTTAGCTCATGGTTTGGGTGCAACCAAAGAAATGAAGCTTGACGTGTACGCTGACAAGTTTAACCAATTGGGATACACGTGCGTTGTTTTTGATTACCGATGTCATGGAGAGTCAGACGGTCTGCCTCGACGTTTGATTGATTTCTCGAAGCAACAAGAGGATTGGAGATCTGCGATAACATATACAAGAGGACTGGAGAATGTTGATCCGGATCAAATCGGTCTGTTCGGAACTTCATTCAGTGGAGGACATGTCATTCAATTGGCTGCTGGCGATAAACGAATAAAGGCAGTTATTTCTCAATGCCCCTTTACTGATGGTTGGAGGAGCTCGCTTTGCACAGGGTTCACCGTTATTCCTAAATTAGTAGGACTAGGGTTGCGTGACTTCTTTTTCGGTTCTGATGATGATCCGGTAAAAGTGCCGCTACTTGGGAAAGCCGGAGAGGGTGAGTGTCAAAGCTATTTCATTTCTATTTTTTTTTTTTCTTACCTATTGAACTAACATGATAAACAGCTGCTCTTTTAAATTCCCCAGACTCGATATCCGGTGCTCGGAGGCTTATGCCTTCAGGTTTCGAAGTTGATGAAAACGTTCCGGCTCGTCTGATCTTGAAGATGCCACTTTTGCGGCCAGGCTCGTATGCTCCGGCCGTCCAGTGTCCAATTCTTTTTGCTGTATGTGGCAAAGACTCAGTCGCACCAGCAGATGCTACATTGGCCTATGCGAAGAAAGCTCCCAAAGGGGTAGTAAAGTGGTATGAAGACGTGGGACATTTTGACATTTACCACGACGATGCGCATGAAAAAGCAATGCTTGATTATAAGGAATTTCTTCGATCCAATTTACCCACCTAATTTTCCTGATCAGATAGATGATCAGTTGTTAGAAATAGATGTGTAAAATAACCTTTTTGTAGGTATTATGTCTATATATACACACCGCTAGATTATATGCAAAACATTTGTCATTTGTCAATCGTTTCACCGATTGAATCTACAGTACTTGAGGCCTAGGCGTGAACACACACGGGGATATTTCCAAAAAAAAAAAGTTAGCGGAAATCACCAACCCCATTATGAGAAGTATTTATTTCCAGGAAAGAGGCAGGAGCAGTACTGACTCGCAGAGCTTGCCAGCTTCCTTCTTTGGACTGGGATATTTAATATCGAAGTCCAGGATATAACCCAACCCATATTGACGCGCTTCTCCATACGCGCCGCCGTTACCCTCTTAGGTCCCAATACATGACACGACTGAAGGAGGCCCGAAAGAGAACACGGCAGTTTTCACCACCCTTAACGTTCATCAAAATAGCATAATGGTGAGTATACAAAGCGCTATGATGTGCAGTAAACCATAATTACTAATTCCGTTACAATAGTCAAGCCAAGGAGCTCCTGTCCCCGGTGGACCAAAGTCGGCCATTAGGTAAGTTTTGGACACAAGCTAAAAAGCGCAAACACTAATAATAACCTATATAGACGACGAAACAATCAAGAAAGACAGGCCGCCCAAGCTAATGAACGACCAGCCTCTACACGATCAGCCGGTGCCGGTGGCTCTAGCTCCACCATGTTGAAGCTCTATACTGATGAAGCCAGTGGCCTTCGTGTCGATCCTATTGTAGTCATGGTCATGGCCTTGGGATTCATCTTCTCTGTCGTTGCTTTGCATGTCATTGCCAAGGTTTCTAACAAGTTTTTCGTCTCCAACTAGTAATATACTTCTCTTTTTTCAATTGACAATGTATGTGGTCTATCCAAAAACCTGCGGTACAGTATGTATGTGGGCTCGTGGAGCTATCACGTGATACTAGTCCACCTTATATAGTTAGTTCTGCTGGCTAGACGATTTTCTAAAAAGCTGCGAATTGCCGCGAGAAGCTATTAACTATCTCCGTGTATGCATATATATCTCCCTCTTCTTCTGCATTCTTGTCGGGGGATAGGAAAAAAAAAAAAAAAAGACAAAAAAAAAAAAAACCCCGTTGATTGGAGGCGAATTCCTTCCATATATTTTTGCCTTTTTACTTTTGAAGTTAGTTGAAAGATGCATAACTAGGGTGATGATCACTTTCTAGCCATGCATATAATGCTTCTTTTGATCACAAAACATCCTAATTCATTCAAAACAAGAGTTTTATTCGCATTACGATTATAAACAATACATTTTCTAACATAGCCATTTTAACGGTTAGACTTGGCGACACGTTCAAGTTCATCCTTCTTCTTGATAGCGTAAGAGTTGGAGGAACCCTTGGCGGCGTTGATGAGCTCTTCAGCAAGACATTCAGCAATGGTCTTGATGTTTCTGAAGGCAGCTTCACGGGAACCAATAGTGAGGAGAGCAATAGCCTGGTTGACTCTTCTCATTGGAGAAACATCGACGGCTTGTCTTCTGACGGTACCAGAGGAACCGATTCTGGTGGAGTCTTCTCTTGGACCAGTGTTGACAATGGCGTCAACAACGACTTGGATTGGGTTTTGGTCAGTCAAGAGGGCGATGATTTCAAGGGCGTGTTCAACAATTCTGACAGCCTTGAGCTTCTTACCGTTGTTACGGCCGTTCATCATCATGGAGTTGGTCAAACGTTCAATAATTGGGCATTGGGCCTTTCTGAAACGCTTGATGGCATAACGACCGGCGGTGTGGTTGAGGTAGACTGGTTGTCTGATTTGAATGTAGTCGGTCAAAGAGATGTCCTTGACTTCAACGTCGTCGTAGCTCCATTTGTTGAAAAGCTTAACTTGTCCCTGGTTAGCGACAACCTCCTTTGGGAACTTAGTGAAGGTTTGAACTTGTGGTTGTTCCTCGACTTCAGCCATTATGTGTCGTTGTGTGTCGTGATATTTAGCAAAGCTTTTTGCGCAGCAGCGAAGTTGGAATTATTGACTGGTCGGTGGTAGTGCAGAGTCGGTTGGGACCTCGGCGTATTTTCGAGAATGAAAAAACAGTTTTTCCTGTGACTGTTATTTATTCCCAATTTCCTGTTTGGGAAATGTAGCCCTAACCGAGGTAACCCTTGCCCATGTTATGCGGCGGGTGGGGCTGGTGATTGAATGGGTGGAAAATCGAAATGTAGATCTAGGTACGTCTGGAGCACCAGATAGCTGACACTTTGGTCTTCACTCGGATTTAATTATATCTGGTAGCTAAGCAAGATTCAATTATACGAACACCGTATTAGTGTGAGGCGGGACAGTGAAAGGACGGTCTGGAATCGCCGTCGCAGAGGTGATTACGTGGAAGGATCAAGCTTTAAGAGTCTATTTAACCACTGAGATCAGCATGCTAAATTCAACATAGCGAGACACCTTCGGCTGTGACGAGACAATTTATTATTATATTTCCATACTAGTAGAAAAGAGGAATAATCCCCCCCGAATTCATCTGTCTATAAGTAGTGTGTAGACTGTAGAGGGGAAGATTTCTGCCGATAGCTATATCAGGGGTTACACGGTTACACACAACCCCACATTTTACGGTCCCCCACTCCACTCGCAGATCTTAGGTCGGGTGAATAGATAAACCGAACCCCGAACGGATATATAAGGGTCACTATAGGACATCAAATGGGCGCATTTTAAATACGGACAGACACAGACACACATATCTACATACATACATCCAGATAGAGCATTATGCCTGCCACTGTTGCTGATATCTCGCCGGCTCAGGTCCATTCCGCCATTTCTCTTTTGACTGATGGGTTAGTGAGCATCCGAGACGTGGATCAAGAGAGAGTGTTTGTGATCGACGGCGTCACCATCGATACTAAGGCCTGGGATAGCTGGGAATGGACCCACGGTATTGGCCTATACGGGCAATGGTATTACTATGCTCAGACCGGATCACAAAAGGCACTGGATGTGATGAAAACTTGGTTTGAAAAGAGATTGTTCCAGGAACAGATCATGCCTAAGAATGTCAACACCATGGCCCCATTCTTGACATTGGCATACTTATACGAGCATTTCAAGGATCAGAGATATTTGGTTTTCTTGGACACTTGGGCAGAGTGGGCAATGTATGAGGCAAAACGAACCAAACATGGTGGCATACAACACGTCACATATCTTGAAGATAACCACAATCAGCTGTGGGACGATACATTGATGATGACCGTAATGCCCTTGACCAAGATTGGCAAGTTGTTGAATAGACCACATTATATTGAGGAAGCCAAACGACAATTCTTGCTCCATATCAGATATTTAGCGGATATAAAGTCTGGGCTGTTTTATCACGGCTTCTGCTTTGACGGGAACCACAACTTTGCCAGCGCCTTATGGGCTCGCGGAAACAGCTGGTTGACGATCGTGATTCCCGAGTTTTTGGAGCTTCTTGACCTGCCAGATGATGATGGCTTCAAACGATATCTTTTGGAGGTGTTCGAATCCCAAGTTGATGCATTATCCAGGGTGCAGGATGAAGAAACCGGTCTGTGGCATACTCTACTAGACGATCCAAGCTCATACCTCGAGTCGTCGGCGACAGCAGGCTTTGCATTTGGTATCCTCAAAGGAATTAGAAGACGTTATATTTCAAAGGAGAAGTATCTGCCAATGGCTCTTAGGGCCATCAAGGGCGTTATGGATAATGTTGATTCCAATGGTGAACTGTTGAATACATCCTTCGGAACGGGGATGGGTCACAGCTTGCAATTCTACAAGGATATTCCCATTACGAGTATGCCGTATGGACAAGCAATGGCTATTATGGCATTGAGTGAGTTCTTACGGTTTTTCGTATAGTATAGTTGAAAATAAAACGGCTGTATATACATTCCTCATTTATGATCAATATGCATATCTGAAAGATTGGTTTTGATAGTCAGTGAGGTCATCAAATGCGTGCTCCAAATTCTTATCTAGTTCGGCATCACCAATTTCAATTCGGCGATCTTTAATCCTGTTGCGACTGGTGAGCCAAATCCGCAATAGGATGAGAATAATAAATATCATGATGTAACATCCTAAATGTGTACCAAACGCTCTTGGATATCGAGGTGCATCACTTGTTAAAAACACCTGAGGTCCAACTGCATTCCCGCTGGCCCATCCAATAAAACAAACTGCGACCGCCACCGACTTCTTGGTTCGACCGGCAATATTTCGTGACAACAGCGACATTGTCAAGCTGTCTGTAGCCCAAAATGACAGGCAAATGTAGAAACAAAATAATAAAGCTGCCCTTGTCTTGACAGTATCATCGTATGGGACTGCAATCAACACAACCGTTCCAACAACCGAGAGCAGCGGATAGCAGAACATGACAGGAATAGTCTGTTTGTATCTCTTAGTAAACCATAGAGATGAAAATAAAACTATGATCACCCAAACTCCTTGCACCATGGCTAACAATTGGGTTTGAAGCGTATTGAAGCCAAAAGAACTGACTAGAATCCCTTGATATGCTCCTAATCCTCCACTTGGAAGGGCGGTGAGGAATTTTAAAAGGCCGTAGGCCCAAACTTGCGGGTCCAAGATTGCCTCTTTCAACTGGTCCAATTTGAATATTTTGTTTTCAATACCGGTCTGGTTTTCCCGGACTCTTTCAACCATGAGATGCTTATCTTCTTCAGACCAGCACTTTGCCTTCATTGGAGAATCGGGCAGCCAGAAAGAAACGAAAAGCCCGTAGACAACCGTGACTGAACCATACGTCAAGAAGAACACCTGCCAGCCTTTTAGTGAAGCATTCTGTATTAGTGAAAAACAATAGGCCAGGAGACCGCCTACAATCTGGTTGACACCGTTCATGGCGTACCAAATTGAAATAGTCTTAGCCTGCTCCTCTCTTCTGTACCATGTTGACGAGAGAATCAAGAAAATAGGTTGACAACAGGTTTCAAAGACGCCCAACAAAATTCTCAAGACTAGCAAAGGCCCAAAACTTGAACATGCTGCTTGACATGCTACACAGGAACCCCATAACACTACATTTAGAGATAAATACTTTGCAGTGGGTACTTTTTGAATAATCCAATTTGTCGGAAATTCGGCTGCCAAAATTGCTAAATACACACATGTTGTGAGCCATGAATATTGTTGCCCCACCAGATGCGTGTCGTCGATAAAGCCCATGACTGATGCAAATGATAGAGTACCCTTGTCCAATGCTTGACTCATGTAAGTAATAACCATAATGGGTAGTACTCTCTTGTCAATTTTTTTCTTCAATCGTTTATTCGTTGTCTCATCGATATATATCGCCCCGTTCCCAGTATAATTTTGAGCCTGGTCTTCAATATTTTCAACATGAATATCCGATCCCTTGTTGGAAGTTAGGTCGTCTTTCATCTTGAGCTTTCCCTCCTTCCAATCCCTCTTGCGAGTGCAAAGCCATTTTATATATTTCCACAGACACTCTCCTTTTCACCCCGCATTCGGAGCCTTCCCCGCTACCTTAGACGGGGGATCATCCCCCCGGACACAAATGCAGCCCAAGTAATAGTAGAGTAGCTACCGTACCCCCACTTTTGAAAAATATCAAAGCATAGCTGGTAGAGATCTAACATGGTCATTCCGATAATTTTTTTTAGTAAATTTGGTCGTGTGTGTAGAAAAGCCTTGTCTTCAGGTAGTTGTGCGTGCGTAAGGCTGGGCTGAGGAAGCTTACTGGCATAACATGGGATATATTTTCTTTTTTCCGACGCTGCGGCGGCCAGGGGTATGTGTGGGGCGACAGTAAAAGCATTAATAATTAGAGGGAAGTTGAAGTGCGACCGGAACTAGGTTTACTGGTTAAAAAAAAAAAAAAAAAAAAAAAAATAGCGGTAGAGAAGAAACGTCAAGGGAGGGATGAGGTCCGTAGAGAATTGGTCAAAGTTAGAACTGTACGTCTGTGAACAGCGATGGTTCCAGTTGTAAAGTAACTGACGAGTGAAATTGACCAGATCAAGCAGACTGATCTTCATACGGCTTGAGACAGAAAAACTCGAGGCCTTAGAGGTATAGCCAGAAGACACTTCGGTGTTGTATACCTGCCGGTCGACGAAGCCGATTACCGTAAAGTATTGCTATCTGTCATGCATAGAATTGACAGCCCCATTAAACACTTCTCGTTACACACTTATTATAATGTCTCGCCTATTTGAGCTTGAAAAGTATCTATACAGTTGAAATTGCCCTCAAATCCGGGTTAGCCACTTGACCGCTATAAGGTCTTGACAGTAATCTATATTTCCATAAATAGGTATGTATTTAGTGGAAACATGTACGAGTATGTAGCTGATAATGAATTGAAATAATAATAATAGTAATAATATTCCGCCCTAAAATTCTGTCTGTGGTAGTTAATCTAATTGATTTACTAATGTCTTTCGTCATTCCTCGGATAAAACATTGGAAAGAACTTCACCCGTTTGCAACTGTGTCAACAGGTTATCCATGATTTGCATCAGCTTCTACATCCCTACAATGACAACGTGCCTCTTTCCTTGAAACTTCAAAGGATAGCTGACACATACAGGCTAAAGGAAAACTCAGTCATTTGCCAGTCGGCGGCTATGCACTGTGGGAACCTAAACAGTGCCAAAACTTATCTTGCAAGATTAAGTTCATCTTCCCTATCCGTACAATTCAGCAAGCCAATAATCATCAATTCGTCATAAGGAAACCAAAATTGGAACGGTACCACATAGAATGTGACGGCAAATTGTGAGCGGATAAGAGTTTAAATACAGAACTTGACCTTAGCGTTAAATATTTTATTGTGATTTTTTTTATCATTGCATTGAGCCAACCTATTTATATTCTTCAGTGTATGCATATATGTGCATACTTGGAACCATTTCTTAAGTATGCATACATGAAGCTATGCAATAGAAATTGCCGTGCGCATAGATAATCTACACAGGTTTTTTTTTTCAGGTGTGCATAGCCGAAAAGTGACATATATAACTATTACACAGATATCGTATGCATAGAGTAAAGGATAAAGAAAAAATAGGTTGCAAAAATTTCTGCACGTCTTAGACTAAGTGCTGTTATAACCATAGTTACGCATACAGTTGATCCACCAGTTTTATATTCCCTTCTCTTCACGCGTATGCAAACCTCTGCTGATCATCGGCCACCGAGCTTTCGCCGATTCTTACCCCACACAAATCAAAATCATATAAAGCAACTATGCCAGCCCTCCGAAATAGAACGTTCTCCCAGCCGCAATGCTAGCCCGCGCTAACATCATCAACCACGTCACCAAAGGGAGATTGCTATTCTGTGCAGCTCGAGGGATTGCTACCGATTCTGCCTCATCGTCTGCAGTAGTAGACCTTTCCACCAGACAATTAGACTTTGGAGAAATCACAACTGTTACTTTAAACCGGCCAGCTGCTAAGAATGCCTTATCCAGACAGCTTGTGGATGAACTCTACGAATACGTAATGTGTCTAGCAACAAAGGACACATCTGTAGAAAATGTTCGAGCAATGGTGCTTACGTCATCACTTCCAGACGTATTCTGCGCCGGAGCGGATCTGAAGGAACGAAAGTCTTTCACACCAAATGATACTACGCGCTTCCTAACCAAGTTGAAATTAATATTGAGTACCATTGAAGGCTTAGAAATTCCAACCATCTCCGCAATTCAAGGTGCCGCATTGGGAGGAGGACTCGAATTGGCTTTGAGTACAGATTTCAGAGTCGCTTCTACTAGTTGTAAATTAGGATTGCCTGAGACACGCCTGGCTATTCTTCCGGGTGCAGGCGGAACTCATCGGTTACCTAAGTTGATCGGTTACTCCCGTGCGTTGGACCTTATTCTAACCGGTAGACGCATTGACGCGAATGAAGCGTTAAGTTTCGGATTGGTCAACCGAGTTGCTCAAGAGCAATCGGATAATTCCGCCACCAACGAAGCAATTCAGTTTGCGGAACAAATCTGTCAAGGTGGCCCAATCGCCATCAATGCTGCTAAACGGGCTGTCAGAGGTATGTCCGATAACTGGGAAAAGGCAGCTTATGAGAAAGTTGTCAATTCTAGTGATAAATTTGAAGCATTGGACGCTTTTGCGCAAAAGCGGAAACCAAAGTTCACGGGACAGTAACAAACTTCCGGATCGAGTAATATGATTCATAGCAACTATGTATGAAGAAAGATGATATATAAGTGTGCTTATGGCACGTTGGTGGTTTAACTTCTTAACGACTGTTAACACAAGAACGAAAGCAAAAATGATTACTAGATACGCCAGATACGCCCCTACACGTACGTTGCTCTCTCAACCGCTTATCCGCTCTGCAGCATCTTTCTCCACCACCTCTAATAGAAGCAAGACACCCGAAACGATTAAAAAGGTGGGTAAAAAGACAAACGATATTGCCTCCAAAGCTGCCCTCAAGGGAGTTGAGGCTACCGAAACTGTAGTCGAATCCACGAAAGCAGCTGCTAAAAAGATCCACCACGAAACCGGGGAAGCAAAAGAGGGTGTTAAGAAGGAGGCCAAAGAAGACGTCAAAGAGGATTTAAAGAATGGTAATAATAAGAATTAGGATCATGATAAATCTAGTGTATTTCAATATATTTATCGCATGACGTCTGTGTGTATATGTAATTTACTTCTGATTTCGGAAATGCCAATCGGAGCTGTCAGCTGGGCATTGGGCAGCATCGGGCGGCTTCGAGAAAATAATTGAAAGCGCCGGTTTCGCAGCGATGTGAAGAGGCGGCTGCAAATTTCAAGAACTAATTTGAACATATTGATTATATTTCAAAAAACACACACACACACACACACACACACACACATCTATTTGGACAGCTCTCTAGCTATTCTTAGGTACTGCCAACTACTGATCGGATACTCAATGCCTACCGAGTTGGATTGAAATTCAGTGAACTATAAAGTTCGTATAGTTGACAGCTGAGTCAGCATGCAACCATGAAACAATCTGGCAGCGATCAAATGAAGTCATAATAACCTATCACCCCTGTTTTCTCTAGAAATTTGACGATCACCACCAGAAAAAAAAAAATTCGGGTTGAAACATGCGCCGACACTGACACAAACTAAAAATTGGCATCTGCAAAAGGCTCCACGCAACTACCACCACTGTATCGTAGACCATTTCCAATGAGCAAACAATAAAATTTAATCGAGTCATTCTCACAGATCGCGTACCTGACACAGCCTACCTTATCCCCTCCTACAAGCTTTGTCGAGGCATGCATATCTGCAAGATGACGGCAAACCGAAATTCCGAATTAGGAAGGATAAATAGAAGATTAGACTGATCATCAGGGATAATTCCTTTTCAAGAGCAATCTCCAGGGGGGCAACTCTCGATGGGCCGTCATTTTGAATAGCGTTATAAAAAGCCACAAAATATCCCTTTTTTCATACATCGTTTTGCCATCACCAATGAAGTTCGGAACCGCTCTTTTCACTGCTGCTTTCGCTGGTCTTTCTCTTGCTGAATATGGTGAATTCGGACCAGGCAAGTTGAAGGTCGACTCTAACAACACTCAAATTGACGGTAGCTTCGTTGACATCAAAAACGAAGGCCCAGTTCCTTACGCGGTATTGTCTTCTAAAAATGACGGCAAAAACCCAGTTAAGGCAAACGGACTTCCAATTTTCCAAGTTGTCAGTGGCAATTTGGTCGTTCAGGAGCCAAGCGAACCAAAGACTTATGGTGCGGTTGGTCAACACAACGTCTCTGGTATTCCAACCCTCAGTTTTGTTGTAAATGAAGTTCCAAGAGAGAATTTGTTTAACCATGGTAATAACTCTGATTTGACTGCCATGGGAATTGAAAACTTCTATGCTTGCAACGCCAATTCTGAACAAATCGTTGCCTTTTACCCAATGAATCAGGGTCCTTCTCAATCCCTTGGTTGCACTCCAGTCCGTCTCCATCTAGACCAAGGTCAACAATAGATTAATATACCATGTGTGTAGCGCATGCTGCTCACTTTTTAATTTGTGCATAGAAACCCAGGCATAGGGAGTTGAGCGATAAAAGACGCCCATGGATACGAGAGTTGTATATGCTTGTAACATTTCATTTTAGAGCTTGTGACTTCCGTGAGAAAACGGACTGACGTGATCGTAGTCGAATATAATTTGCATAAGGCAAGAAACGCCCCGTTCTGTGTAAGACAAAGCCCGTGGTATCTAGAGGTTTCTGGAATTATTTGTTTTTTCCTGCTGGTGCTCCTTTCTAGAAAAGACGCAAAGGTACTAGGTCAGGGAGTCTAGTAGGTATGCAATACCAACAGCTTGGGGGTCCAGCCGAGCCACGCTTTTGCGTCTGTGAGAAAAATAAACCGCTCGAATGTCAGAATCAAGCAGGAATTTACTAAAATCAATTGTAGTAATTCAGAGCGCCGAAAATATCTAGTATGGATATGCAGATGTTTCCAACGAGTGCGCACAACATCCTTTTTACTTACTACTCCAAACCGTTATAGGAACTAGTGTCGATCATTATCTATGGATACATTTAGACTAAAAGTAAATAACGGGGATCAATGATGGTCGTATAGAAACGCCTCAACTCAGCCAGCTGATGCTCTCAAAATCTGACGCTGTGCATACCTTTATTTACTACCCGGATATACAGAGTTATCTAAATAATCGTGATCATCAACGAATTTGTAGCATTACCAACGTCGGTCGCTTGATACACATAGATGCAATACTATCTGGCTCCGTTAAAATCTCATTGCTGGTTGCAATCCCACCCACAATTCAGGCTCTAATTGAGAAAATATGGGGATTAGTTTTTATCTTTATTATTCTTAGTTTCTCAATCACAGAAAAAAACAAAAAAAAAAAAAAGACGCCATATAATAATTACACATTTCTGAAGACCCTCCAACGACTCCGGTTAGCGGCATTTTTCCCTCGTAACAACTGGTTTTAAAACAGTTGTCTGTGCGGCTCCATCAGCGATAAGTCGATTCGGGAAGTCGTACTGTCAATCCGTAAAGGAGCAATGGAACTGTGGCGGATGAAAGGCGCCCTTCATTTTACCGGGGACACAGTACTATCCTGCAGTAAATTCTTAGTCGCTCTCCATGTATAAAAGCAATAACAAACGAACACAGATGCTTAGCCCGACAGTCTATAGAGCACTGAAAAAAACTTTGCAGAAATCCGGAGTAACAAAAAGCTTAAAACCTCTTTAGTCTCATTCGTCATAGGGCGCGCAGCGCGCATAGGTGGTAATCTGGTCGCCGGTCATCCGGGGGATTTCCCAAAACGGGGTAAAGCCATTTGACCGAGAGAGTACACGGCTGACAGGGGACCCGACCGTGTAATCTAAGAAATTTATATATATATAGTGCCCCAGATATATAACACTCAGACTAACTATCTTCAACTAACTGTGTGTTCGCATATATCGGCCATGCCTGGAATCACATTTGCTAATCAGGATAAACTGGACAAACTACCGATCCCGGATCTGGAGCAATCGTGCCAACACTATTTGGAGGCGTTGAAGCCTCTACAATCCCATCGTGAGCATAGTCAGACCGAGCAGGCTGTTCGCAAGTTCCTACATGGGATCGGCCCTAGCTTACAGGAACAGCTCAAGGAATACGCAAACTCCAAATCTAGCTATATCGAGCAATTTTGGTACGATTCATACCTCAACTTTGACAACCCAGTCGTGCTAAACCTGAATCCATTCTTCTTGTTGGAGGATGATCTCACTCCGTATGTTTCTGACCAGCTCACTCGGGCTGCGACTTTGACTACTTCTGCATTGAGGTTTGTGCGGGCACTACGACGGGAAGAGTTGCCGCCAGACAGCTTTCGTGGTCAGGAACTCTGCATGTATCAATATTCTCGATTGTTCGGCTCTGCACGAATTCCAACCAGCACGGGTTGCGTCATGCAAAGTTTCAACGGGTCCAAGCATATTGTTGTCATTTGTCGATCCCAGTTTTACTGGTTTGACGTTTTGGACGATAACAACGATCTTATCATGTCTGAAGAGGACATTGCCGTCAACTTCCAGACAATCATTGAAGATGCAGAAAACACTCCCATCACAGAAGCTGTAAAGGGAGCAGTCGGAGTCTTGACGACCGAAAACAGGCGTATCTGGGCTGATATTCGTGAAAACATGAAAATTAGTGCCGACATCAGGGCTGCTGATGCATCCAACTTTGAATGTCTTCGTAAAGTCGACTTGGCTCTTTTCGTGGTGTGTTTGGACCATACGTCTCCAGAATCCCTCGCTGATTTATCTCGAAACATGCTGTGCGGACTGTCAACTTTGGAAAAAGGCGTCCAAGTCGGTAGCTGTACTAACCGTTGGTATGACAAACTACAAATCATTGTGACCAAAAATGGAAAGGCTGGAATCAACTTTGAACACACCGGTGTTGACGGTCACACCGTTCTGCGTTTTGCATCTGATATCTATACTGATACTATTTTACGCTTTGCCAAAACCATCAATGGCCAAGCACCCTCCATGTGGGCCACTAATTCCCCTGACCCCAGGAAGAGAGACCCGAAGTCTTTTGGTAACGTCTCAATAACTCCACGGAAACTGGAGTGGGTTCACACCTCAGAAATGAGTCTAGCGTTAAGATTTGCCGAAACCCGTCTCGCAGATCTCATCCAACAAAACGAGTTCGAAGCATTGGAATTTGACAACTACGGAATGAACACCATCAAGCAGATGGGATTTTCACCTGATGCATTCGTGCAAATGAGCTTCCAGGCTGCATATTATTCTCTTTATGGACGAGTGGAATGTACTTATGAGCCCGCAATGACTAAAAAATTCCTTCACGGAAGAACGGAATCGGTTAGGGTAGTCTCCCAGGACTCAGCTGCATTCTGTCGCAAGTTCTGCGAAGATGTCCCCCCGTCTACCAAGCTGGAATATCTCAAAAAGGCATGTGAAACCCACACAAAGACTACTGGACGTTGCTCCAAAGGTATGGGTCACGACAGACATTTATATGCATTATTCTGTATTTGGAAGAGGATGGTTGAACAACAAGAAAATGACAGTTTAATTGATGAGACTGAATTTAATGATTACTCAGCAGGCGATTGTATTCGTTCTCGTTCCTCTTCTACCACTTCGTCTTCCAATTCCTCGTCTAGCCCTCTGTCGATGCCTCCGATTTTTGCTGATGCTGGCTGGGACAAGTTAAGCTCAGTCATTCTGTCCACTTCTAATTGTGGTAATCCTTCGTTAAAGTTGTTTGGATTTGGTCCAACTTCTGCTGACGGCTTTGGAATAGGGTACATCATTAAGAATGACTCAATCACTGTATGTGCGTCATCTAAGCATCGTCAAACAAGAAGGTATTTGGACACACTCTCCTCATACTTCAATGAAGTTCGGAACCTCTACAAATCTACCAGACAACAGTCGGTATCGTGGCCCGCTGACAGCAATAACAGCGTGGAAAATCTTCGAGCCGAAAGCCAACAACGTCACTTTGGTAGATCACTAACGCCAGTTGTTGAGAATTCCAATGCTACAAAGGCACGTGCTCAAGAAGTGGAATCATCTTATTTACTGGGTGGTTATGGTTATTTCGATGTAGGGGATTTTGAATACAGGTCACGGACTTCGTCCCCAACTCCTGGTAACTCATCTCGAAAGTACGGTGGAGCGAGCCACCAAGAAATTGGTCGCAAATTACGTCTTGCTGAGTATTGAAAGTTTTGTAATGAAAATAACAATAAAAAGAAAAAGAAAAAGAAACTGGTTTTTATAATAATAACGTTAAGTAATCACTTTATGGATGTGGCAGTGCTGTGGCGTTCTGAAAATCATGTTTCGGGGTCCCGTATGCCAACATCAAGATTTAATACAAAAAAAAAAAAAAAAAGAAAAATTACAGAGACTAAATTCACCGACTATGGTGACACATGTGCTTGATTTACCGAATTTAAGATCAAAACCATCAGTTGAAGTTTTATTCAGGACTTTAGAATCACTTGAATACAAAAGAGGAAACGACTTCGAGGAGGAAATACAGACCGAGGATGATTCAGCGCAGTACGAGGTAGTAACTGATCTACCTGGATTATTCAATTGGCTAACTATGGTAGTTGGAAATCCACTTGAATGGATTGAAGATGATGATATAAAGGATAAGATTTGGTCCCTGGCAGGGAACAGGATGGCTGAAAGGTGTGGACGAGCGGCAGCCCCCACGCAAACCCGAGATATTCGGATCCCAGGTGATAATGGAGAAGAAATGGTTGTTAAAATAATAGAACCATCGATGACAAGTGATAATCTCGGATTAAAGATTTGGGGGTCCTCGTATATATTATCTAAACGGCTTATGCGAGAACACAAACTGGGGTTCCTAAAGGGAAATGTGCTAGAGCTGGGTTCCGGGACAGGATTATTTGGCATAACAGCAGCAAAGTTGGGTTATGATATTTGCCTTACCGACCTCCCAGAAATTGTGGTTAACCTGAAGAAAAATGTTGAATTGAACTCGACAGAGAGTCATGCCGATTGCAGTGTCCTAGATTGGTCAAATCCCGAGACCTTTGAATATTCCGATACTAAGTATGACACAGTTGTGGTTGCCGATCCTATATATTCAGATGAACATCCACAACTTGTTGCTGGAATGGTTGAAAAATTCTTGGTCAAATCTTCTGAATCAGTTTTAATTGTACAATTCCCTCAGCGAAAACATTATCAAGATCTTCGGGATGAGTTTTACAATCTGCTTTCTGAAAAACTTGGACTTGGACGCATCAGTCTGGAAGTGGAACATGGCAGAGACGAATTTGGACAAATGAACTACGAGTTTAGCGTTTGGAAGTATGTTTTCTCAGGCTTATGATCCAAGACATCTAAATCACCAAGTCACCCCTCACGGGAAAGAAAAAAAAAAAAAAAAAGAAGGAGGAAAGTCTATTAGTGTGATTTATTATACATGTTTAATCAACCATTCATAACAAGAAAAGAACATCATACCCATGACACTTGTGCGCATTAACGAAACACTCAGTCCTCTATACATGCGTCTATTATACATTCCCAAAAGCCCACCAACATGCTGGATTTTTCGACTGGAACCAATCGCCGCCAGATCCAGATCCATTGACTTCGCATACAAATCTCGCTGTATCATACTCTTGAATGTGTCTAGTGGATATATCAGTATCCATGATACAGAGCCAGCCATCGCACCAGCCATGGCGATGGCAGTGGACTTAGAAGTTTTGCTTGCCTCTGATTTATCGTGACCCGGCGCAAACATTGTAGATAGTCCAGCCTTGGCACTTTCATATACAGTGAAATATATAGCAGAACCCAACATGTCTCGGATGCAATGCAATTTCCATCCACCATAGAGTGCCTTGATTCCACTATGAGCCACGAGATTTCTCGCAACTTGATAAGTATTTTTCGGCACCATGGAAGAGCCATTTGGTCGAACCAACAAGTCAATTTGCGACGCCAGTTTGGTATATTCAAACGGTGCAGATATTGGGGTGCACGAAGCTCCAGCAACCATCCCGGCCATGAAGGCCACGGGGACTTTCCGTAGAATAAGTTCAGCCTGTGAGGCCCCCTCACGAACTGGTGAATAAATAGAAAACACAATACTCGATGTGTATGGTAGTGAATAAGTGAACATGCTGACAGACATTGCTCTCACCGCACTGGAGGATAGGAGAGGAGCTACTAAACCTCTATAGAATCCTCGGATTCCTTCGTTTCTTTTCGTGTCGACAACACATTGCCATACGTTTCTATAGCGATGGGTCTGTTGCCGGGTCTTTATAGAGTCGAGTGGGAATCCCACTCCTATGGCATAGACAGAAGCGAAATATGCACATAACGGCTGTCGATAGGGCAGCAGCCATTCGGGCAACCGCTCATTACGGCTCTTCGGGGCCAAGGACAGATCCTCAATGGCTTCCCGTCTAGCGCTGGGTATAGGCTGTTTCTGTTGGTGGCTCATGTGCTAGCTTTCGTTGACGGTACACAAGTAGGAGTTCTTCACTTTGGGATTGATCTCATGTATATAAAAGGACCAGTTATAAAGTTCCGAACGACCGGAAGCAGTGTGAATCATATTTTTCGTGTGCGGCATGGAATGACATAATTACTCGATCGGGCCGATGGGGCGAACGGTTTTTTTCAGGGGGTTCCGGGGCTTCGGACACAACTCTATTTAGCACCGCGGCGATGGCTCATGGAATGTTACCGAGCTCTAGCTCAGGGGGATGTGCTTTTATTTTTATTATTTGAAGCTGAGTGGTATAGTGGTGATTGGGGAATGGAAACGGGGAGTTGAGTAAAACTATGGAACGGAGCTAATGGATTGGATCGATGTTCTTCTGGTAGACAGGGTGTAATTATAAGCGTTTTACCTAATTAAGGCTGTCATGAACATGGTAATTGCATTCGCAGAAAGAATTTCCATCTTTAATTTTGATTCATAAGTCAATAGACAGAAGGATACTGATTCTAGACCTGTGCTAAAATATCAGTAGTGTTGCTCACCCACCAGATACTGGTACATATAGGTCAACCCATTGACAAAAAACAAAAGGGAAAAAAAAAAAAAAAAAAAAAAAAAAAAATCGAATTAGAAATCCGATATTCCAATTGTCGAAAACTAAAGTAGCTGATATGGATGAAAGTTACAGTAAATAAATAAATAAAAAACCAATAGAAACTCCTCAATAAATGCAGAAATTCGGAGGTTGCTGAATAGGGGATGCGAGTAAAACAACGGCACGTGTTCAGTGATAGGAGAACGAGTCGCGTTCCAATGCATCCAATTTTCTAATGATGTAAAGATATTGTCTAGGATAGTTCGGTGATTATCTTCCAGAGTATAGTTTCATGTCAAGCAAATGGCTATGTTGAGTTCTATAATCTACTAACTTTTTACAGCATTAAAATTATGGCAATAAACGCAGCAAAAAGATAGATTTGGATGTTTGAAAGTTTAGCAGCCGAGTTCTTTTTGGTAACAGTTTTTGTCACTGTTGTTGGCTTGACATCTAATACTGGTACGTTTTTGATATTCTTAAAGTCTGAATAGCGCGGTTTCTCTTGCGACACTGCCGGAGTTTCTGAAATAGTCGAAGGGGCCGTTCGGTTTGGGGTATTCATCGGTATTGTGTAGCTGCTGGCTTGCGTTTCATCTGGGGTATCAATTACAAGTCGGTTTTGCTCACCATAATCGAGCACAGCACTTGTTGCTTCTGCTAAAGGCAATGTCGAACCGATAAAGCCTGAAGTAAAGGTTGCGGAATCTTGATAGTAAAGTGTAGAGTGAAAACTTGCCGTAGTCTCAACTGCCAATCCGGAAGAAGGCAGAGAGGCCGATGCAGTAGTAATAGCGCCCAGCAAAACGTTGCTGGGAATTGGAAGTCCTTGGTCGTAATCACGACTTTCGTCGTCAGAAGGAGGTACAATCTTTTCACTGGAGTCATATTGATTTGGGCCGTTGATATAGTGGGCCTCTTCATTATAGTTCTCATTACCTTGGTCGTCATCTATAGAATCATAGTTGTTTTCCCTATTATCCGAGACATAATCTGTATCGTAATCTTCCGTATCACTCTCGTTTTCATATCGGTCTTTATCATCGCAATCCGGATCATAGTCGTTATCCTCATCGTCGTCGTCATCACCATTTTCATCATCCTCTTCGTCCTCGTCATCTTTATCTTTATCGTCGCAGTCTGGGTCGTATTCGTCGTCATTATAATCTGAATCATACTCTTCCTCATCACCGTCTTTGTCAAAATTTTTCTGGACCGCCTTACGGTAGTATTCGTCGTCGTCGTCGTAGTCGTCATCATCATCATCATCGTCATCCTCGCTTTTGTCTTGGATTGTTCTATGGAAATCCGGATTCTCCTCTCCGTCATAGAATCCTTCATAGAGATAATCCCCAAATCCTTCGTCATCATCTTGATTCTCATTGCTATGAATTATTTCCGGACGATAATAATCGTCAAAGTCGTCATTACCCCCATCGTCGTAGTCATATTCGTCATCGTCGTCATCATCTTCTTCGTTGTCGTTGTTTTGGTAACCCGACCAATTTCCATCGCCATCATCAACTTCGTAATATTGCGTACCCCCGTTTTCTTCTTCAGGGATTTTAACCCTATCATCGTAGTCAGTGTTATCATTTAGTGGGTATTCTGTAGGGGTATTGTCCGCAAAGTCGAGTTTATCTTTGATATCATCTTCAAAAGAGGTATCACTGTGACCATACAGTTCATTTTCGGGGTCTTCTGTAGACTCATCGGCTGATTCTTCTTTCGAATTGTCCACGACATCTCGGTCATCTGAAATTTCTTGCACGGAGTCATTATTGTCCTCACCGACCAAGAGTTCAAAACGCGCTATTGTGGTCTCCACAACCTTCACAGTGCGACTGGGTGCTCCAGCGGTTGCATGGGCTTGTGCAATGTGGCTGCTACTATTTAACGGACTTGAGAAAGTCTGGGTAGTTGAGTTAATGAATCCACGGGTGAGGGGTGGGGCTTTCGATTGCGTGGGCTCTGTACGCAATGGCATATCAGAGACTAATGTGGGTGTGGGAGCGGGCGGGGCAGAGCTGGAGGGCAACCCGGGGGGATTCGAATCGGGCAATGTGGGCGCTGGAGAGCTGGTACTGCCAATTGCTAAAGAATGAGGAAATTGCGGGGTTGCAGTTGTCTCTTCCTCCTCTGTGCAGCTGTCGTAAGTCGCAGAAGCCACGGGGGTGGGTTCGGGTTCCCTTGCTGTTTCTGGGATACAATCGTCATAATCGTCGTCGTCAGAGGCAATTGGTGTGGGGATGTTTGGAGGGATGGTGGGGATATCTGAAGTGGATACTGTAGTGGGAATTGGAGTTATCATGGGGGAATGTGTAGGGGACGGGGATGAAGAGTTAACAGCTCGAACGTGCTGTGTTAGAAGGGATTGGCTGGCAATCGTCGGGATGGGTCCACGAGCAGGAGGATCGTCATTGTAGTCTAATTGGCGGGCAAAAATCGAAGTAGTAGTAGAGGAATAGGCTGCTTTGATGTTCTGACAGATGTCAGATACTTCGACGCCAAATTGCTCAATCTGAACGCTGTTGTAATTACAGTCTTTGACACACTTCATTTGGACCGCATGCAGCGAATCGCAGATGCATCTGTCGGGATCGTTGTCGCACTTTTGGTAGCTCTCTTCAATGTCCATCACACAGTTGAAGAAGTCGTCTGCAGATTGAGCCGTCACAGTGTTACATGGGGGCAGCTTTTCAATGAACGGGGTCAAAGGAGGCACTCCTGCCAGCCCGCGCTTGAGCATCAAAAAAACAACCACAAAGAAAGCTGGGTAGCAATGCATCATGTGTGTATAGAGGATATAAGGGAGAAGAGAGAAGGAAAACAATAATAAACACAACAACCTTATCAACAGTCAGATTTAAGCTTTTCGCGATGAACGCAACGCAGTCAAGGGCCATCAGAGTCTATACTAGGTATATACACTCTGATAGCCCATATCCTGCTAATTGATGCGACGCACATATGGGGGCCCCCGTTCACTGGACGGCCCTATTTTTCTAGGAAAAAAAAAAAAAAAAGCAACAAACCTGGTTTCGCATGGCAGAGGCTCGGCGCCGAGTATTGCCGTCGTTTGAGAACCCATTCACTCCTCCACAATGACAGACGTCGTATTTGGCGGGAACCCACCCTGGGGCCGAGGTAAGGTCGCAGCACAAGTACGCCTGTGGACAATAACACCACACAATTGATTATAGAGCGTCCATAGGCTCAGACGGCGAAAACAAGAAAAAATTCCCTCTGCCTGTACCCCTCTCTAATCAGGAGGGAAACAAGTGTCTCTTTATACGCCCTCACCCCCTCCTTCATCATCTAATACCCAAGACACACCATGAAACCATTGATTCACTTGTTTGAGAAGAAAACAACCAGACACCTGTTAACGTGAGAAACAGCTATTCTCTTGCTTACCCTTGCGGCTGATACATTATTATAGCTGGTGTCCTGCGAAGTCTCACCTGCGGTCTTTTCTGCATGTCTCTTATATTATTGAATCTCAATTAATAAACTACAAAAAGAGGGCACAGAAAATATAGTCAAAAAAAAAAAAAGAAACCAGCACCATCAACAATAACAAAAAAAAAAAAAAAATTGGTAGGGGGAAATGGCGTCTATTTATATACTTCACCCTATTCAATGCTACTTCATATATCATTGCAGTCGATTCTGCCCGTAGAAAGCCGATCTCTGTCATTTCTTTTTCTTTCCCCGGGCGCTTAGAATGCATGGAAGGAGGATTTTCCCTTTGTTAACCACACGCGCCGCCCGCGATACACCTGATTTACTGCCTTCCTGCCCGTTTGGGCGGCTTACATCATAATATATTTTTTCAACTTAAAAATAGTGCATACATAAATCTTAAATTTGCGTTGCTCTGCTGTTTTCGCCCACCTTTCCGAACCTTAGCTTTGGGTTTTTATAAATATGGCAGACAGTAAGCTCGTTTTCATAGGCTCATGCCCAGGCTGATTCATCCTAACAATTTTAATCTAGCCAACACCACCGCTTCCCAGTCCTCCCCCACCGACTCGGGCTCGTCCTCGTCGACATGGGCAACCTCCACCTCGAGTGGGCCCATCACCTCCAGTTCTGCGGCCGTCTCCTCTACGACTACCCGTCTCTCCTCCTCGACATTCCATTCCAGTACATCCGACCCCGTGAGTAGCTCGAGTTCGTCCCAGATCGTCTCGACGAGCACCTATTCTACTAGCAGTCGGTCGAGTAGTCGTGGTACTAGCACCACCAGTAGTAGTAGTAGCATCCCCCCGTCCTCTTCCCCTCCTCCCTCTTCGACTCCTTCTTCCTCCGCTTCTCCGCCGCAGTCGTCTTCTTCTTCTTCCTCTTCTACCGGAAGACTCAGTACCACGCCTACTAGCTCGGCCCATGCAACCACCACGTCGTCTCAACGCAGTTCAATCACCACAAGTAGGCCAACCTCCACTAGTCGGCAAAGGACCAGCAGAACTAGTCATAGCGTACCTACCAGTACCCGTAGTCGAAGCAGCAGGCTCACCACCAAGTCCGCTTCGTCTACTCCAGCAACAACGACTTCTGCTTCAAGGTCGAAACATATCTCCACCATAACCCGGACTAAAGATCACAAGGTGTACACATCGACAGTAACTGCTTTTGCCAAAGCTGCCTCGACCACGGGTCCTGGTACTGCACCCAGCCATGCCACAATAAAAACCGATTCCGGGCTTCATGGTGGTTCCAAAATAGCAGTGGCCGTCGCAGTTCCCGTGGGAACTGTGGCAGTTCTGGCATTGCTCGCCCTCTTTTTCTGGAACAGACGCAAAAAGAAGCGGGCAATGTCGACCAAATCTGACACGCCAATTAACAACTCCACCACCACTGACGATTTTGATTTTAATAATTCCTCCTCCACCGAATCGCCCCCCTCTAATAGACCTCCATCCGAAACTCCATCCAACTTTTATAGAGGCTGGGACCCAACCGCTGCCCCGGTTGCAACAGAATCAAACACCTCCCCGCCAATGAGTATGCATGCTAAATCGCTCTCCTTAGGCTCCATTAATCCATCCAACTCTTCGAATCACCGCCCTCGTCTTTCAACTCATTTCTGAACGCCAAAATGTGACAAAAGAAGAAAAGAACAAAAAAAACAAAAAAAAAACACACGCAACGCACGGACACATAAAAATCGTTGAAAAACTAACTTATTTATTCGCTCTTTATTGTAAAACAACTTAATATTAATGTACATAGTTAATAATTGAGTGCTAACAAGCGTATTTTTTTTTTTTTTTTTTTTTTTTTTTTTTTTTTTTTTTTTTTTTTTTTTTTTTTTTTTTTTTTTTTTTTTTTTTTTCGTAGTAGTAGTTATTTAGCTTGCCGCGATCAGCTGTCAACCAGCATTTATAGGCACGACCCCCACTTCACCATTATTATTTTACCCCTGAGCGCACGGCTTTAGCTGGTAGATCTTATAGCTATAGCTATCGGTATCATTATGACTATCATGCCCACACAATTAAAACGGAAAGCTCAACTACTAAAAAAATTTAGTCATTATCCTTTAGGTCCAGCACACCCCTACTCTTGGCTGACTGGTTTCCAACTCAATCCTAGTCATCCGCTTCCATTGACACAAATTTCTTTTTCCGGAAGATCCGCGCCTCACAATATGCGGCGTCATATCGGGGCCCCGACATTACGGATATCCGATCCTTCCAACGGTCGGGAATATAGAGGAAGCAGAAACCTCAGTTGCAGTAAATAATTACTAACAAAAAAACCTCCGAGCACCCCACACTCCTGCTGTGTAGATACAAATGTCAACTCGACATCAGGCAGATCTCCAGCAATGTCTCAAACAACCTGGTATCAATGTTGGAAGGTTGTGTGATAAATGCGACGGAAGATGTCCGGTGTGTGATTCGTATGTCCGACCCGTTACTCAAGTGAGAATCTGCGATGAGTGCGGATTTGGAAACTCGAAAGGCAAGTGCATCATTTGCGGAAATAATGGAATCAGCGACGCATATTATTGCTATGAATGCACTAGACTGGAAAAAGACAGAGATGGTTGCCCAAAGATCATAAACCTCGGAAGCAGTAGAAGTGACCTGTGGTATGAAAAGAAGAAGAATAAACAATTGTTTTGACTTTCGATTTTTTTTTTTTTTTTTTTTTCTTTTTTTGGTCTTTTTCTTTGTTGTTATTACTCTACTAATAGATATTTATATATTATTACGTTTCATCATTATCGTCAGCAGTAGTGGCACTAGTAATAGTAGTAGCATTCGTGCTCATACTAGGCGTTCTATTATGCGCAAACTCAGGATTAACTTCAACCACACTGAATTTTTTACCGTGCAAAGTGAAATCTCCTTCTTCTTTCCTTAGGAGAGATGGACTTCTCTTCATTTCCTCACTACCGTCATCAGAACCCGTCTTGTCGGTCCTCTTCTTAAGTCGTAGTGACCTTTTACTGGCGTTGCTCCGAAGCGACCTTTGGAACGGTTTGATATCAACAGGTGGGGAACTAGACTTTGATCGTATGCTTGTGGTCTCAGCGTCCCGTGGCGATGACGGCAGATCTACCGCCGGTGAAGGGTCGAAATAAATGGATTCATTCATTGACGATGGTGGAGTTTTCACAGACTTTAATGATTCTGTAGTAGTAATCACGTTATCGTTGTTATGACTGGTAACCTCATTTAGAGTTGTCATAGACGGTTGAGTAAGAATGAATTTATGCTCATGGGTCGAGCTTTCTTTACACTGCTCCTTTTCAACTTGTAACTCCAAACTGAACATGTCTCGATAACTGAGAAGCCGTTTGGAATCCAACCAATGCCAGTCCAACTTTGCGGTCAGCCTGCCAGCAGCAAATATTATAGCTTCACGGGTCCGCTGTTGAATTGGTGCCAAAAGTTTAAGATGGGTACCAGTGCGGATGTGTTCATCGAGCTGCTCGGCTTTTTCTTTACACTTGGTTTCAATATCTGTTAGCTTCTGTTCCACCAGACGCAATCGTGTTTGGTGAAGTTCCATTGTAAAAGGTGCAGTAAATTGTCTTTCGCTGAGTTCGCTCTCACAAAGGGAACTTGAACTGCGAACAGCAACATTATCCTGGCCAGTAGCATCATCCTCATTTGTGTTACTATCAGTATTATTATCGTCATCGTCCTCGCTATCATTACTATTGCTTTCATCACCGGAGATATCATCATGATCATCGTCGTCATCTGTCTCTTTCAGGACTGTAGTAGTGCGTCGATTTGCCCTTGGACCAACCAAAGCATCCTCGCAAACAACTCCTTGAATACCAACATGATATGTATTGAAAGAGGCAGCAAAATTAATCTTCATCATCCAGTCAGTCATGTCTTCTTCGTTTTGAGCAGCAAACCAGTCTTGCGATCCACCTCTTCCAGCGATCAAAAAGGCAAAATTCTGCGAGGATTCAGAGTTGGAATTTGTTAACGCTGTCATATCAAAAGTCGGTAAGACTGAAGATGGATGGAATCCATCTATAGGAGCTCTAATGATGCCTCCACCGTTTTTATTGACCCAGCTCAAGTCGCTTTTAGAGTCGTCGTTTTGGGACAAAATAGATGTCTTTATCCAAGAAACATCTTTGAACAGGTAGAGTTGCGACGCTGTCAGAATAGCTCCCCACTCTTTCCATGTGCTTTTGGAGTAGATCATTCTTCTGGCCTCGCGTCTATAAAGGATTCCAATCTTAACCACTTTAATATCCACGATTCCGGGGTCACTGTGTTCTGGATCAGCTGTCGTGTGCTCGCTCAAAAACGCTTCGGGTCGAGAACGTTGTGACACTAGTTGAAGATATGGGCCATCGATAAATTGCTGTCGCAGACTTTTGAACTGATCCAAACTTTCTGGCGAGCGGTAGGAATAAGGATCTTCAAGGTTCAAAACAGAGCCTAGACTAGGCCGTATGACGTCCAATCGGCATTCCATTATTAAGGAGTATGGATCCAGCATATCCTTACCATTTCTACCGAATGCCGTGTTTCGCCTAGTCCAAGGAAGTCTAGCCGGCGCCACGAAGTCCTCGTCTGTATGAATGAACGGAGTGTATGTGATGTTGTCGTAAAAACACTAAACAAAAAAAAAGAAAGGGAGGTTAGTAATTTCCAAAAATATACGCTAAAAACCACACTCACTTCCAAAACATCTTTTGGAACGCCTTTTGCGTAGGTATTTCGCAAAAATTCACTTTTCTGCATTTTATGCTTATTATTCTTATTGAAGAAATCAGTATGCAAAATCATCAGCGCAAAAACCACAATATATGCATTTTCACTGTTCAAGTAGACATTGCGATTGACCCGGTGATAGGTATCGGCAAAGCATTCTAAAACCCGGTCGATTTGCTGAGTCTCCTGCGGTAATTTGGCGAACATTAAAAACTTCCTCAGAGCCATGTCCAACGGTTCGTCCTTGAAGTCAAACGAGTCGATATACAGGGACAAACACTTTTGATGGAAGCTGTCATGGGGTTTGGCAAGCAACGCGGCTGTGGAGGAGCCATAACCCAGTATTTTCAAGCGGGCCAGGAAATCTGTTTCTGCTTCTCCCTCTAATTTCCCCGGCAGCGATGACAACGATGGCTGTTGTGTCTGCTCTCTGGATGCGGAGGCCATAGTTGTGGAGGGTCTAGGGCTGGGAGAGTGTCTTCGAGACATTGCGTTGGAGGAATCATTAGATTCGGACCACAAGCGCCCTCCAAAGAGAGAACTGAACGAAGTCTTGGTACCAAAATTTGGGCTTGCATTCGACGTGTTGGTTTTGGACGACGCCGAAGAAGACTCGTTCAAGGAATTCAACGTTCGACTTCTCGGCCGTTTATAACTTTCTTTGCGCTCCACGGACTCTTCGTCGCTTTTGTTGTCACCACTGCTCCCACCTTTGCCTGATTGACTGGAGAGCGATCGTTGAAGTACCGGGCGTGGGGATGCAGCAGTAGAGTTATTCAAATCAGAACCCAAAAAGGAGTTGTTTCCAGATGAAGAATCCGAAGGTCTACTAGTAGCTGGGGCGGAGGCCGGTGAAGCATCAATTTTCGACGTATTATCCTCGCTTGAGAACAACATTGAGACTGTCTTTTTCTTCAATTTGACCAACGGAGCCTTAAACCCGCCCCTTTCATTTAAGGAGGTGGATGACGACGCATTTGACAATTGTGGTTTATGGCTTTGTTGCTGATCTTCATCCATCGTAGCATCGCCTACATTCTCAGATAATGCAATAGTAGGCACTTCAGAGTCGGTGTTGTTCTCCTCTCCAGTCTCACCGCTTTTATCTTTATCATCACATGCATTGTCATCACCATAAGCGTCGTCAACAACTTCATCTTCGTCAACATCATCATCATCATCATCACTATCTCCGTGCCTGAGCGTTCTCGGGAAACCAAATAGGGATAATCTATTCGAATCATCACTCAACCCACGTCGTCTATGCTTGCCACTACTGAGAATCCCTCCACTTCCGTTCTTTCTATATTCATTGCTTAACTCCACTACCAGATGAGAGGACGAGCTCGTCTGTCGCAATGCCTGGGGTCGTCGCAACTCCTTTTCACGACCAAAAACCGACGACAGCCGCCGTCCGGAGGGGCTCTGCTGTCTGTCGTCCTGTCCCTCATCCGGGCAGCTGCTATTTCCTTCAGTCTTTCTCCTCCTAAGGCTTATAGACGGCATAGCATAGTTTATCTCTCTATCAAATGGTTTGTTTTTCAACACACGTACGCACAAACCCCTTTTTGGGACTTGTGTGTGTGTGTTGGGACGCGGATTATCCATCCTCCGGGATCCTGGGGCTGCTGGGAGTGGTGCAAATATAAACCAAACCGTTGGCTGGGTATGAGTTTGCAGTCACTTGACCTATCAAAGTGAGAGTAAAGGAGAGAAATTTTATCGCCAGTTCTGGGCACTGTGTTTATATACATATATATAGTTCTTTCGTGTCCAACGTCGGTGGAGATCAATCGTCTGGCTGCGTATAAAGGATACGAGCTGCGGTTTCCCGACGATAGTTCCTGAATTCTGAGACATCTCACGGAAAAGAGCTAAAAATGTCCAGCTCATTTTGTCTCTGCGGTGAGTTTATAGTGGCCGTTTCTCCTCCTTTGGAGAAGCTTCCAAATAGACGCAACATAGATGGGAGTAAGATCCTCTCAAAGGATTGTGAAGTTTCTAGTAATTGGGTGCCGTCTACACGGCCAGTGAAGATTAAATTTGATGAGTATGATTCAACTATATATTCAAGAGGAATGATAAATTGTTGCAGCAAATGAGACTAACCTGATATTATACCGTAGGAAAGAAGAATTGTGGTGGTTGTTAAAGTGTCCACGATGTGGAGTGTCTGTGGGATACGATATGAAAAATGGATATACTTATTTGTTTTCAAATGAATAATTTTTTTTTTTTTTAACAGTAAAATAAATTAATTACATAAAAATTACTCATTCTTCACTTTCAGCTTTATGGATGGACGAGAACTCTTTCTGGCGCTCTTCCGTCGACCACGACCATTTGCTTGTTCTGTTGTGACTTCTTTGTACTTTTCATCAACAACCTGCTCAAGCGACTCCGAATCAATGTACACTAATGAACCGGGCTCGTTATACGTCTTTGCATTATTCAGCATCAGCTCCAAATCCTCTTTCACTTCAGCGATCGTGCCGTATTCTGAGTTATCGACCTTGGCCTGGATTTCTTTCATCGAAATCGGCACAGTAATCAGGTCATAATAATCTGGATAAAGCTTCTTGCTTGGAAGTTCCACAAATAGGTCCAACCGGTCGTGTCCATCTTCGCCAACCGAGTTGGTCTTGATTCCGTTGATCAACGCTTCGCACTTTTCTGTCAACTTCTGTCTATCTTCAGGTGTCAGCGAGTCTTCGACTACAGTAACTTTGCCCTTTGCTGTTCGTTTTGCCGGTCGATCTTCGGTAACTGACGTTTCATCTTCTAGCTGTTCTTCTTCGTCTTTTAGGATATTCTTTGCACGGCCAGAGGACCTCTTACGCTTGCCATTGACACTAGACGGCTCACTGTTTGTTTCTTCTTCGTTATTTTCCAAAGCCAGTTGCTTTTCAAGCCGTCGCTGCTGCCGTTGTCGCTTACGTTCAATTGCTTCTTCAATGGTATCCTCGTCATTGTCAACCGCATCCAGCCATTGCTCTTCTGTTAGGCCATCATCATAATGAATCGCCTTGCGTTCACGGGCGCCTCTGCCAAGTATCTCATCATTCTTGGGTTCCAGATGCTCCTTGATGTCTTGACGGTATTCATCCGGCAGCTCTTCAATAGGCATGAGACGGGCCAGTCCTCCAGACTCCTCCTTGTAACGTTGCTGGTCAAGTTGCTTGAAGTAGACTTCTTCCTCTTCGTTTCTGGCCAGAATTTCGTTCAACTCATCATCATCCATCTCTTCCTCTTCATCCTTCTGTGAACGCTTGTTTTCCTCATTTTCGAGTAACTTTCTCAAAAACTCCTCTTGTTCTTCAGCCGTGGATTTGTTATCGAATTTACCGGCCTGAATGACTTTGCCGTCAATTTCCAGCTTTGCATGCGCACGGTCAAGAATGACTTCTTCAACAGAGTCTTCACTAATCAACCGCAAAATACGAACTTCCTTCGTTTGGCCGATACGATGAGCTCTGTCTTGAGCCTGCAAATCTTGATGAGGATTCCAATCGGTATCGTAAATGATGACAGTGTCAGCGGTTTGCAAATTCAACCCTAAGCCACCGGCCCTGGTGGAAAGCAAAAAGGCAAAGTAAGGGGAATCAGGGGCGTTAAACAATTGCAACAAATGAGATCTTTCGTCAGCCTTAGTCGCACCATCCAAACGAAGATATTGCAGCCCTCTCCATCTCAAGAAATCTTCCATGATATCCATCACTTGGGTCATTTGGAAGAAGATCAAGACACGATGGCCAGTGGCCTTGAATTTGGGAAGAATTCTATCCAGCAACTCAAATTTGCCAGCAACCCGCCAGAGATTGTCATTGTTACCCTTGCTAGGGTTAATCATGTTCTCAACTTCCTCAAACACATAAGGATGATTACAAATCTTCCTTAATTGCATAATCTTGTTGTTCAAACCCTTGACGCCAGACTTTGAGGGGCCTCCAGTGCCTCCAACAAACATAACATTGTGCTTAAGCATTTGATCGTACAGCTTGACTTGAAGCCCGGACATTTTGCACTTGATGACCTTTTCAATCTTATCCGGAAGATCCTTCTCCACGTCCTTCTTGAGACGACGCAGGAGGAACGGGCGCAGCACCTTATGCAGACGACGGATAATCAAAAGGGTCTCTTCTTCTGTCAATTCCATCTTGTCCTGACCACCAGTGTTTGCGAACGGCGTGTTGAACCATTCGTCGAACGTCTTGACAGAATTGAAAATCTTTGGCAGCACAAAGTTTAGCAGAGCCCACAACTCTGGAAGATTATTTTGCAACGGTGTACCGGTAAGAATAAGACGGTGTCGAGCATAGTAATATTGCGTCAATGTTCCACTCAATTTGGAGTTTGCGTTCTTCATACGATGACCTTCATCAATGATCATATAGGTCCATTTCAGCTTTGATAAGACGGGACGATCCTTGATGATGTACTCGTACGTGGTCAAGACAACTTGGAAATCGCCGCCATGAATAACGGCCTGTTGGCCCTTTCTGGCGTTAGGGGGACCCTTGTAAACTACCTTCTTGATGCTTGGGGCCCATTTTTCAAATTCCAGGTTCCAATTGGTCAGTGTGGACAACGGAACAATGACCAAGTAAGGTCCTGGTTGCTTTTTCATTTCAATCAAATATGTGATGAGCGAGATGGATTGAATCGTCTTACCCAACCCCATTTCGTCGGCTAGAATACCATTCAGATTGTTGTTAAACAAGGAGACCATCCATTGAAGCCCTTTGATTTGATATTCCTTTAGCGTTCCGCCCACCAGGATGGACGGTTGCCTTGTAACTTCCTCCTTGATTCTGTGTGCAACATCATAATAATCAACCTTATCGGAGTCGGTTTCTTCCTCCGCAGGTCGGGCTGAATGTGCGCTGTCCTGCTGCTGGACTCTGACAGCGGCGGACAGAGAAGACAAGAACGTGTTGGTTTGCTTCAACAGGTGGGTGATTCTGGTGTCCTTGGTTTGATCGAGCAGCTTGAGGTATGCATCTTCATCATTGGCCCGCAGAGCCGCCAAACGCTGCTTCGCCGTTCTCTCAGCTCGCTTGCTTTCGTCCTTCTCGATTTGCGAGTGGGCGTACAACACACTCTTACCCAGGTTGATATATTTGTTGCTTTTGAGACGTTGGTCGTTGAAAACTTCGTTGGCGTGATCACACACCCCTTCCACATAACGCAACCTCTTTGCACGCTCTTTGCGCTCTCTTTCCATACGCTGCTGCAGTTCCAGTTGTTCCGTCAATCTGAGCTCTTGGGTGGTTTGCACCTTGTAACGACGGTACAACGACCTGGTGGCCATAGACTCCGCCAATGGCTCTGACTTTGCCGCCAAATTGTACACAATATGCTGGCGTAACGATTTTTGTTTGGTCAGCAACCGCAGCGCCTTGAGCTCCACCAACGCCTTGACCTTTAGAACGTCCTCGTCGCTGGAGATCTCGTCAGAAGGCGCAATTTCAAGCTTTCTCGCGTCATACGTGCCCATATTGGAAGGCAAAGTCTCCAACTCTGCAATTCGTTGACTCAGACGGTTTCTGATGATAGTTTCGGACACGCCCCCAACGGCTCGGTTCGTCAATCCGCTCGACGGTCTCCTGCCGGGCAGGACGGCATTCTCTCTCTCCCTGAACCCTCGTTCAGCCTTAAGCTCTCGCGCACCATCACCGGATCCGTTCACCGCGGACCCGTTTTCAGCAGCCCCGTTGGCCATGCCTCCGTCCACCACCGGGGTATCGAGGGAGTTGAGCAGGGTAGTCTGCAATGCGCCGGGAATGTCCAAGTTCCGCGAAAGCAGCTTGAACGATTGGATCTGGGACCGCAGCAGGTCGTTCTCGCTGGGGGTGGGTGGCTTTTTCTCGTCGAGCTTTTCCGCTCGTTGCTTGTAGTCCTGTTGAATCTTGGTCATTCTCCGGAGCACCCTACAGAGCTCCTTGAACTCCTCGTGGCTTTCTTCCTGCACGCCCTGGTTCTTGAGCGCATTCCATCTCTACAACACGAGATACGTTAGCATACAAACACACAAACCCTCCGCTGCAACACGTGTAGAAGAAACCTACCAAAATGAGCAATTTCGCTTGTTCCTTTGTGGTTGGAAGTGGGATCTTCTTCTTGGACCCGTCCACTGTCGAGCTCGCATCCCCATGTTGTTGAGAGCCCATCATACCGACTGTGGTCATTATTTTTATTTTTTTTCTATTTGTTGCGACCACCGCGCTCCTCTCGGTCAATCAGGATTTTTTTTTTTTTGTTCGGACTGATCGTGTCTGATGTTGTTTTCTGGTGTTTTTCGTCTGGTGTCGTTGTAGCCACTCTTCAAATTTTTGGGAGAAACGGTATCCCGATTACCGTGCTGACATGTACCGCAGGGGCCCGTCGTCGTTAGATAATGAGCAACCAGCAGCAGGGCTGAGTGTGAGAGATAAGATCAGTAGGGATGTAGTGTTTCGAGAGTGAGTGTGGGTTTGTTGTGCCTCAATTAGTCTCGCAGAGCTACCTTTTCTTTTTGGCACACTGCCCTGCGGGCGGCCTTCTTTTCTAGAAAAGAAGCAAAAGCACTAGAGACGCAATGTCCTGCAGGCCGACTTGAAAGCACTGAGGGTCACGCAGAGATACCTTGAACTTTTTTTTTGCTTTCTCTTCTAGAGAGTGTGGGTGTGTTTGTGCCCCAATTAGCCTCGCAGAGCCACCTTTTTTGCTTCTTTTCGGAGAAAAAAGAAGCCGCCGGAGGGGCACACTGGGCTGTTCTAGAAAAGAAGCCAAAAGCACTAGTTCCGCAGCGATAGTTTATTTGTGTCTCTTTTCGGAGAAAAAAAGCTGCTGCCGGAGGTGACGAGACGTTGTGTGGTATTGCGTGGGTGCCCTTTTCGCTGTCTACTACCGCACATCAAGCAAGGAAGGTGGGAAAACATGTCATCAAAGAAAGGCAGAGGCAGGCCCAACGACAGCCCTGACGTCAAGCTATCCAAGTCACTGTCGTATGTGTTGCGACACGGTGCAGAGAAGGAGAAAATCGCCATCTCGGACGATGGGTTTGTGGCGGTGGAGGAGCTAGTGAGTTATATAGTCAACGGACCGATCCAGCTCGGGCGCTAACAGACCAGCTCAAACACGACCGGTTCAAGGGAGTGGCCCTTGAAGACGTCCAGCGGGTGGTGGATGAGAACAGCAAGAAGCGGTAAGCGGGACATGTGTGTGTATGTGGATGAGTATGTGTGTGCTAACGACCAGATTTGTGCTGGAAAATAAGGGCACGGGGGAGTCCCCGCAGTGGTATGTGAGGGCCTCACAGGGCCATTCCCTGAAAAACGTAGACGTCAAGATGCGCCAGCTGGCCACAGTGGACGACTTTCCGGCCACGGTCCTCCACGGAACCAGCACCGCAGCCTGGCAGTCCATCAGGACCCAGGGCCTGTCGGTGATGAAGCGGAACCACATCCATCTGGCCTCCGGTAGACCTGGCGACGACGGCGTCATCAGCGGAATCAGGCCGTCTTCCCAGGTCTACATCTACATTGACGTTCCCAGGGCCCTTGACGCCGGAATCAAGTTCGCCATGTCTGACAACGGCGTCATTCTGACCTCCGGCGATGAGAACGGGCTCATTCGACCCGACCTGTTCCTCAAGGTGGAAACAAAGGCGGGAGACCCAATTGATATGTCCGTCTAGACGCTAGAGCATCTCTGTCCTCCGCCACCATACACAACCATATATATATATATATATAACACTCATACGTACTCAATCCCCAACACTACCCTCACAGCAACACGTGACCACCGTCTGGAGCTCGAGGGACCACGCAATGGCCTGCGGGCGGCCTTCCAAAAGCACTGGAGGCCTCGCGGCAACACGTGACCATCCAGAGCTCGAGGGACCACGTATTGCCCTGCGGGCGGCCTTCTTTTCTAGAAAAGAAGCAAAAGCACTGGTGGGCGGCCTCGCAGAGCTACCTTTTTTGCTTCTTTTCGGAGAAAAAAGAAGCCGCCGGAGGCTACACCAGTCTCGTGGAGGTGTATTGCCCTGCGGGCGGCCTTCTTTTCTAGAAAAGAAGCAAAAGCACTGGTGGGCGGCCTCGCAGAGCTACCTTTTCTGCTTCTTTTCGGAGAAAAAAGAAGCCGCCGGAGGCTACACCAGTCTCGTGGAGGTGTATTGCCCTTCGGGCGGCCTTCTTTTATAGAAAAGAAGCAAAAGCACTGGTGGGCCTCGCAGAGCTACCTTTTTTGCTTCTTTTCGGAGAAAAAAGAAGCCGCCGGAGGCTACACCAGTCTCGTGGAGGTGTATTGCCCTGCGGGCGGCCTTCTTTTCGGAGAAAAAAGAAGCCGCCGGAGGCTACGTGGCTCTCACAAGACGGACAAAAATAGCTAGCTGTGCGTGCGGAGGAACTGCAACACTTCTTGGGGCTCAGATGGTACGGTGGTGGTTTCGCAGCACCACGTGACTAGAGGGTGAGAAGCGGCAGCCGGACGCACAGCGCCCCCTCCCCCTCCCCCTGCGAGTCATTAGTATTGGCTGTTTCTCACACCTTGCATGCGCCTGACGGACAAAAATAGCCAGCTGCGCTAGCCACACAGCCCGGGTCTCACGTGGTGGCGGTGGCGGTGGTGGCGGTGGCGCGGTCTCCCCCGCGCGAGCTCCGATTATCAGTGCTAGCCCATATATATAAACACCGGCATCAGGCCAAGTCCGCAGCAGCAGCATATAACAATAAATCACGACGCTATGGTGGACCTTAGTCTAATTCAGGAGCACTATCTGAAGCGGGAGCTGCTTCGTCTGGAGATTGACCGCGAGGTGCAGCAGCTCAACGACTTCAAGGACATCGGCAAGTTTGGCCCGCCGTTTGTGAAGGAAAACGGCGAGAGTACGGACGGGACAGAGTATCCAATTCTCCAGTACATGTTCCAGACATGTGTGAAGACTTTCCCGTTTGTCAAGAACGTGGACGATGAGCGGTTCTGGCAGCGACGGGTGCAGCGGTTTCTGGAGGTGTTTGCGGACAAGGACATCTCGAGCAGCACGGACCGGATAGAGGACACCAAGCGCAAGCGCATGATGCTCAAGATCAAGAAAATGATGTATCTGTACACTGCGTCTGGGATCCAGACGGTGCGTGGGGAGAAGGATGCGAAGATCGAGCGGGTGTCGGACGGTTCTGTGCAGAAGCTGGACCATCGCAGGATTCTCTCCGGTGAGGGCTATGTGAATGGCTACGACATCAACGTTGCGGGCGTTCGGACGACCTCTGTTCGCCGCGGGTTCCTGTACGAGGACCAGGTGGAGTACCTGGTGTCCTGTCGCTCCGAGCAGCAGGAGAGTCGGAAAGTGTTCGTTGCGCGGAGATACGGCGACTTCAAGGACCTCGACAAGAAGCTCAGAAAGGAGTTTCCTGGGAAGAAGCTGCCGCATCTGCCGGCCAAAAACAAGTCGTCCTCTTCGGTTGGCTTCGGGCTGTGGGGGAATGGCGGTGATGATGATGATGATGATGATGAGGTAGAGCCCGCTGACGAAGATTTGGAGGATGATGATTACGACGATAACAGCAAATCGCAGTCGCGATTGCGCCAGTTCATGCGACGTCGTGAAAAGGAGATCATCGCCGAAGGCGGCAAAGGCGAGCATTCGCTGATGCGGGAGAAACAACGCACTACACTACGGGGCTATCTGCGGGAATTGGTGAGCATCAAACAGGTCGCTCGGAGCCAGACGTTTTTGGAGTTTCTATATCGCGACTCGCTACGGAAACTGAGCAAGGAGGAGAAGTACGACATGGAGAAGCGGGCCCGGATGGACCTGATCCGGATGGAGAACCAGGTCAAGTTCTTTGAGATTGCCACAGAGCGGGCCAAGCTGCTGGAGCAGTACATCACCGAGTTCAAGGAGGACATTCTGCACAAGAACGGACTCGTCAAGATGTTCAACGAGATCCGGGAGAAGGAAAGCATCCAGGAGCTGTCGCCGGAGTACCAGAAATTCTCCGAGTGGTGCGTGATTGAGTTTGCAGCGACGCTGTACCACATGTTCATGGCATCGGACAGCTCGCCGGAGTTCTATTCGCAGATTCGCCGGATCCACAGAATGATGCCCTACTCGATGCTGCGGGGCGTTCTGCGGTACTCCAACCCAATGGCGATGATGAAGGGTATCATTGACCTGTTTCTGGCCCAGCCGTTCGGCAAACGCAGTCTGCTCCAGAACATCTTCTGGGTCATTCTCGGGGACGACGCCAAGGCGCAGGAACGGCTGATTGGCGAGCTGCGCAAGAAAATGCTGGAGCCGGAGCTCATGGAGGTCCTGGACGCCTATGTGGCGTGCGGACTGGACGTTCGGGACAAGCTGAAGCAGCGGGCGGGCGAGAACCCGGAGAAGGACATGATCTGCGTGCTGTTTGAGTCCAACGATCTGCTGAGCGTGCGCAAGCAGGATGCGCACAAGGTGCTCACGATGAGTCCGGACGACGACTCGTGGATCCAGCTCAAGGAGTACTTCAAGCTGATTGTGCGCAAACGGGACAAGGAGATGATGCAGGAGTTCTGGTCGGATGGGGTGACGGTGGACCTGCTGCGAGAGGTCATCACCATTTTCTACACGCCGCTGATCAAGGTATTCAAGTCAGCGCACATCCACGAGTCGGTGGCGGACTTTGAGCGGTTCATGGACGATCTGGTCAAGGTCGTTGACCGGGCGGAGCTGACGTCTGCGAGCTCGGACCCCAACCAATTGGTGGAGACGTTCATCAAGCTGTGCGAGCGACACCAGAACAGCACGTTCCGCTTCGTCCACAACGTCTACAAGCACGATGACGGGCTGTTTGAGGACTTCACCGGCTGGGTGCAGGGCATCATCGGGTTCCTCCAGACCGGCAACGGCCGGCTGCTGGATATGGAAAAGATCATGGATTATGCCACTCAATCGGCCGACGTGGACGAGAAGTTGGTGCTGCGGGAGCTCGATTCCATCATCGCTTACATGAAAACGCGCCGATCATACCGTGATGGGATTGCAGAAGGGTCCGAAACCGAGGCGGTAATGTGGAATGACGCAGTTCCTGGTGGGATACAAGGAGGGGACTTTGGATTGGCCCAACACGATCTGGACGAGTTGTTGTTAGAAGACGGCTACAGTGATGATGATGATGATGATGATGATGAGTTTTATGATAATGAGCAGGACCAGCGGGCGAAGGAATTGCGCAGAAAGGCAAGATCACAAGCCCGGTTGGCCCAACAACAGAAACCCGAGGTCTCTGAGACACGAAAACTTTTAATGCCGTTCCACGGACAACTATGCACCGTTTTGGGCCGTCAGGATTAAAATGGATATCTGTTTCGGAAAAACTTTGAGTTACGTCATACGTATTATTCCGAGTGAAAAATAAAAAATAAAAAAATAAAAAAAAAAAAAAAGAAATAATTGTTATTATTATTATTATCTCAAGATACTACCACGTACATCAATCGTAATACTACGCTACATAGAAAAAAAAAATTATACCACATCCTCACGATAGACAGCAAAGATAGCCGAGGGAGTAGAAAAAGTTGCCTAAAAAAGAGCCAACCACTAAACTGCTACACGATAACGCAACAGGATACAATTAGCGTGGCCTCGGTGGTGGGTCGCAGGAACCAATGAAAAATTTTTCACTTCCCAAACGGACCCAAATGTACCATGACCTCATGGTAAATATGTGTCCGAGACATGCATGCATAATTGCTTTTTGCTCTGTCAACCAAAGAAGGATAAAGAACCTGACAAGCTTAAATATAAATAAGAGTCCGGTTGCTGCCACAAATTTTTTGTCATTTCTCAAGAAAAACAAGTACAAAATGTCGTCTATTGCATCTCAAGTCTCCAACAGAATCAACAACTTCGGTCTCTCCGCCACGGCTGGAAACAACCGTAAGTTCAAGGTGTGCGTGATTGGCTCCGGTAACTGGGGCACCACGATTGCGAAGATTGTTGCTGAGAACGCTGCCGAAAAGAGCAATCTTTTCGAGACTGAGGTTCGGATGTGGGTCTATCAGGAGCAGATTGATGGCCAGAACATCACCGACATCATCAACACAAAGCACGAGAACGTCAAGTATCTGCCAGACATCAAGCTCCCGCCAAACTTGGTGGCGGATCCCGACATCAAGAACACGGTCAAGGGCGCCGATCTGGTCGTGTTCAACATTCCTCACCAATTCCTCAAGAACATCTGCAACCAGCTGCAGGGTGTCGACTTCACCCGGGTCAGAGGCATCTCCTGTCTCAAGGGGCTAGAGGTCTCCAAGGAAGGTGTGCTCCTCCTGTCCGACTACATTGAGCAACGTCTCGGTCTGCATTGTGGTGTGCTCTCTGGTGCTAACTTGGCCCCAGAGGTTGCCAAAGAGAAGTACTGCGAGACCACGATTGCGTACCCAGAGCCTAAGGACGCCTACGAAGGCGATGTCAATGCTGACATTCTCAAGACGTTGTTCCAGCGTCAATACTTCCACGTCAGAGTGTCTCCAGACGTGGCTGGTGTGTCCATTGGCGGTGCGCTCAAGAACGTTGTTGCGCTCGCTGCGGGCTTTGTCGAGGGCCGTGGCTGGGGTGACAACGCCAAGGCTGCTATCATGCGAAGAGGCCTTCTGGAGATGATCAAGTTTGGCCAGACCTTCTTCCCTGCCTGCAAGGCCGACACCTTCACCGCCGAATCCGCCGGTGTGGCTGACCTGATTACGTCGTGCGCTGGTGGCAGAAACCACAGAGTCGGCATGGAGATGGCCCGCACCGGAAAGCCAATCGAGCAGATCGAAAAGGAGCTGTTGAACGGCCAATCCGCCCAGGGCATCTGCACCGCCCGTGAGGTCAACGAGCTGCTCCACGACCGAGGCATGCTCGACGACTTCCCTCTCTTCACCTCGACCTACAAGATTGCATTTGAAGACTTGAGCATTGACGACCTCCCAGCCTACCTCGAGGACTAATTTTCGCCTGCAACATCATATATATTTATTCAAAAATGGTATTACTATTCTTTCTACCCTGGTTTATTATAGAGCTATAGAGTTAACATAATTGATTGCTACCAACTCGGTCCACTACGGGACTGGCTCTGCGTGGCCTCCGTTCGAGAATATCGATATCCGGCAGCTTCTTTGGTCACGTGGTGCCGTGAAAGTGAAATTAAAAGAAGGGGTCTCCTGCAGAGCATAGCTGCTACACGCGGATCCCATCGAACGACATGTACATATAACGGCTTCTGGTCACGTGGTGCCGAGAAACCTCCAACGCTTTTGCTTCTTTTCTAGAAAAGAAGGCCGCCGGCAGGGCATATACACCGTCACGTGGTGCCATGAAAGCTCGTCTAGTCTGGGCAGCAGCTACGAGGAACCCAAAGGCAGCGGTCACGTGGTTGTGTCTCCTGCGAAATTGATGCAGCTAATATATTAGTACGCAGGGGGAAGATGATGCAACGGGGGTTATTAGTCCTGCATTTTGTCGGCATTCTTGCGGTCCAGGTCTGCAAATTCCTTCTTCTTCTCCAGATTGGCCGAGATGAAGGACTTGAGGGAGTCGAACGGGTTTGTGCGGAAGGACTTGTCGGAGACGATCCGGTTGAACCGGTCGATTTCGCTGTTCATCACTTTGGCGTTCTTTCGGGAGCTCTTCTTCGGGTCAATTGGCGTCGGCTTCTTTGCAATGAACGGGGCGTCGGATGCGTTCCTCAGCTCGGCCGAAATCTCTGGCAGCGTCGACAACATGTCCTCAAGATTGCCCCCATGCAGGTTAGTGCGGGCTTTCCGCTTCTGTCGGCGTAGCGACGATTTGCTAATCTTGTCCGAATCGCTGCTCAGTTTGTTCCGGAATGCGCTGCTCTTGATTTCCCGTTTTTCCTTCTTGCTTTCTCGTGTCTGAAGATGCGGTGGCGGTGGAGGGAGGGACAACGTCTCACCTGGGTCCTTCTCTCGTCGGTTTCGCGTGACCTTCTTTCTCATTGACGGTGCCATGATGGTTGAATGCTGGTGGGTCTTATGTGTGTAGTTATCTCGAAGTCAAAAAAAAAAAAAAAATTGAAATTTTCAGGAAAAATGTATGGGACCCGGTGCGGCGATAGTGGTGACCTCCCGGCCCGAAATGTCGGACGGGATGTAAGTGCTGGTTTTAGACCTATGCGCATTGCCAATTGGTAAAGTTCCGTCAGACTGCGGTCTGCATAGACAAAGTGTCGATGGTGGCGAGTTGTTGCTGAGAATAAGTATAGACGTACCGAAAGCGATGCGGTATAACCAAAACTGATTGCAAACAAAAATTTGCATGCACGTGCAAAGCGATGTATATACGCATGGATGAATGAACATGCATTGGATGAACACACAGGAAAAAAAAAAAAAAATAATTGAATATACATACATGTATAAAGAATATACCGTATGCATACATTATGTTATATATACACACCGGGAAAATCCTGAACCTGCTGCTTCCAATCTCGGTTCAATACTAGGGGACTTTTACCTATTTGGGATTTGGGATTGCAAAGAATCAGTACAATTACGTCCCGTTGACCGCTATAACGTCTTCACAGTAATTTATTTACGTAACTAGATAATATTAGTATGCATAGAACTATGTATGCTTAGGAATATGTACATGCATATGCGGCTAATAAGTGAAGTGAAATAATAATATGCATAATATGCATAATAATAAAATGCACACATGCACATGAATACAGTATGCAATTTTGAATTTCGCCTTTAGGCAAATACATGGATACAGGATATGTACAAACATGCGACAGCTGGTCAATTTCCTTTGTATTATTTGTGCATGCATGCCTCTACCGACCTAAGATTGCTAATCGGCTAACTACTATTTTGAAAAATATATATAACCCTCCACATGCACAGCCCAGATAAAACTAAGTTCGCTCTTCATTTTTGGACCTTCTACTGCTATGGTGCTCAGCTGAAGCTCGCAATGAGTTACAACGCTCCCTGTTCAAAAGGAAATTTACTAAAATGATTTTATTTCAAAAAAACTATTTCAATCGCTAACCGCCGTTACATACTAGAAGTATCTCAAACACCGAGTCCTCCTAGGCCCCCCATTCCTCCAAGATCTCCGATACTGCTTCCAATATCACCCATTCCACCACCTAAATCACCCATTCCACCACCTAAATCACCCATTCCACCACCTAAATCACCCATTCCACCACCTAAATCACCCATTCCGCCACCTAAATCACCCATTCCGCCACCTAAATCACCCATTCCACCACTTAAATCACCCATTCCACCACCTAAATCACCCATTCCACCACTTAAATCACCCATTCCACCGCCTAGATCACCCATCCCGCCAGAATCTCCGCTAGAGCTATCCATATCCTTGCTAACGTCACCCATGCTGCTGCTAAGGTCTGGCATGCCGCTTTCACCGCTATTGCCTCCGCCGAGTTCACTGTCTGTATCTCCAGACCCACTGGAAGAATCGTTCCCAAAACCGTCAGAGGGCGAGGAGCTATCAGAACCAGATGAATCCTGGCCCGAGCTACCCGGGCTGTCACCAGAAGCTGAGGAACCAGCACTACCGTCTGAACTGGACGCGCTAGAACTACTGCCACCTGAACTACTGCCACCTGAACTACTGCCACCTGAACTACTGCCACCTGAACTACTGCCACCTGAACTACTGCCACCTGAACTACTGCCACCTGAACTACTGCCACCTGAACTACTACCACCTGAACTACTGCCACCTGAACTGGAGCCACTACCACCACTGGAACCGGAACTACCACTGCCGGAACTGGAACTTCCACCACTAGAGCCAGAGCCTGAACTATCACTGCCGGAACCGGCTGAAGAACTTGGAGCTGCCGGTGCGAGGCCTTTGAGCTTGTCAAGTAACGCACTCAAATCAGGAGGGGTTGGAGTGGTAGCTGCCGCTGAAGACGTCGACGACGATGGAGGTGCGGCAGCGGCGGAGGGAACAGCAGCAGGGCAGGTATTTGAACAGTACCCTTGGAGGATAATATCCACAGCTGCTTGGCCATCAGCATATTTAATTTTAGCCAGGGCTTGACGGATAATAGGTCCAAGCTTGACAGATATGTCAGTTGAAGAGGAAGAAGATGAAGAAGTCTGTTGGTATCCAACTCGTTGCGGACCGGCAATACCCGCAGATACAAGACTAATAAAAGCAGATAGAATAAGTGTTGAACGCATCAATTCGTTTTTGGTTAGACTGAATTATAGAAGATTCGAACAAGATTTATATCTTCGTGGTTCTTATTATCATGTCTTGGAAATGAAACAAGTACCTTTAAGATAATGCTATTGAAACTGTAGGAGAAAGCTACCATCAGGTTTCAATTCCTCTTCCGGTATCAAAAGACTTGTTCAGTCTTGTCACTCCCCTGTCTTGGTATCTTTCAATTGCGTCACACAGTATGCACCGAATGCTCTATCGAGAGAGAGAGAAATTTACAGTTCCGGCGGTCGGCAAAAAAGGAAAACCCCGCAAATAGATATGGCAAAGAAGAAAAACCTAAAAATTAATATCAGGATAACAAACTACTTTAAAGCTCATAAGTGACAATGTAGCGTTGACCTTCACCTTCAGTGAGCGCATACATGACATTGCCCTTCTTATCATAACTGAGATCTTCCGAGTGAGGAGGGAAGTAGTGAGTGTGCTTCTTTGGATTTTGGCCCGGAACCCAGGTGTACAAGTTACTGGCAGCGTTGACATTGGAAGCAGAAATGTAGTATTTCTTGTTTGCGGACATTGCGCCTTGCATTCTAACAATACCCATACAATAGGCAAAAGCAGCCTTTGTGCTTGCAAGAGCCCGCTTCTTGGAATCCAAAGTCCATTTGGCTAATCTTGTAACAGCACCCTTCTCCACAGCAGAGGCAGATTGGTATTCGCCAAACATCATTGTGTCTGGGGTTTCAGTTCTGTCAAGCGCCATGAAGGAGAACTGGAACTTCTTGTTGGTCTTGTAGTATCCCTTTTGTGGGATGATATACTTGTAACCAGCAGCTGTCCACTTGTCGCCAGACTTTCCGACTCCCTTACCATCTGACACCTTGAAAACGTTAGCAAGGTCAAAGATTCTTACACCAACGGCAGTATCCACAACCCATAGAGTGTCTCCATACCAAGCAATTCCGCCTGCATGGAGCTTCTTGAAACCGGTGAAATCATCGTCACCCTTTGGAATGACAAGAAGAGCATGGCGGTACTTGTTGGTTTCCATATCGACAAAGGTCACACGAACTTGGCTGTTGTCCTGGTTGTGCCAGCTGACAACGAAGGCGCGCTTTCCATTCCAATCGCCTTTTTCATAGGCGTCGGCGGTGGAAGAAATACCCTGAGGAATCCACTTCTTGGTGTTCATGTCATCGAAGTCCTTAGTGGACTCCCATCCAAGGGCAGCCTTGTGCTTGGCCCACTTCCAGGAGCTTGGAGCAGACATTTTGTGGTTGCCATCCTCAATCACAGAGGTCAATGAGACCTTGTGCTTCTTCATCTTCTTGACGAAGCCGTCGTGAGAGCCGATGCCGTGAAGAGTTAAGGAGAATTGCGATTCGTCCAGCTTGCTAGCATCGCACTCTGAAGCGGCTGCCAGAACGCAACCGATCAAGGCGCAGACAACGAGAATTAAAGAAGAAGGCTTCATTTGTTGTTGGTGTCGTGTTGATATATTCAGGTGGAGGGAAGGCTAGCTATTTATATTCAACAGTTTTAGCCACACGGCTAACATAGCAAGGCTGCGAGGGCTAGGGGACAGTTGCCAAGAGCGATATTCATGAGGATGGCCCTTGAAGCTTCCTAATATGACACTACGAACGGCCATATTTGGATTACGCTTTGAACATCGTCGTACTCGCGCTTGAATGTGCGACCGTGACACTTTCCGCAGGATGGACTCTGCATATTCCGTTATGTTTCTATCACAAATATACAACGGACGAGATCCGTTATATATTTGTGATTGAAACGAATGGTTTGTATGAACTGGAATCGGCAGCGAGTAGACCAAGTGATAGGATCTTCTCAGAGAAACGAGCTAACAGCATTTTTTCTCTCCTGTGTGAAAAGGAACAAGAAAAAAGAAACAAGAAGTGTCCTGTGAGCGCAGCACCGCCAGCCTAATTTGGAAATGCTCAGCCGCGTACGCTCAACCGACCTAAAAAGCCGTTCAATGATCGACATCAGCAAACAATTCAGCCGCGAGATGCGGGGATAGGATAGCCATTTTAAACCACAAATAGCCTTGAGAAGGGGATGGTGAACTGTAGGTTATGGCCAGAAAAGAGCTTTTTAATAAGAGACACGTTGGATAGACCACAATATATAAGGTGGTACCTTTACCCCTTGTTCCTTGTGCCTTACTTAATATGCAGTCCTGTGGCATGCATATGCACACCCAACACCCGTCTTGGCCTGTGATTGGTGAGGAGGAGGCGTCGCCTAAATGGGGTGGCCGCAGGAATTCCTACTAATAGCTACCACACGAGAAACCTGCCTTGTCTCTACGTCAGGGGATCTCTTGGCTCTGAAGGTGGTGTGGTGTTATTCAGGGTAATTTAGTAACGGAATCTTTCCCCGCTATGTACATTTGAAACATTAAACTGAGCGTTTCACTTGGGTTGAAGTTTGTTTTGATCGTACTGAGCCGGACAGTGAACCTCCTTTGGATCCAGCGTGAACAAAGCAGAAAAACGGTTTCTGATATGATTAAACGGTTATCATGTCGGTAGGTCTTGCGTTCAGCTACATCTAATTCGAAATATCTTGCCATCCCCACGGCTATCACCCCATATATGTCGGAGGGATAATCCAATGGGTCTGCTGGAAACTTTTTTAAATTCGTGAGATGATTCATTGCTGGTCAATTACTCTAAACGTTGCGAAAAAGTAGCTCTATTGTTTCGTTTCCCCTGCTTTCTAGGTCACCATAAAATGCCTCCAGTGGCTTCTTTTTCCTCCAAAAAGCAAAAAAAAGGAAGCTCTTCGAGGCCCCCAGTGCTTTTGCTTCTTTTCTAGAAAAGAAGACCCGCCGCATGTGCCTCCAACGCCTTCTTTTCCTCCGTCAAGAAGCGAATGATGTCTCTGCGAAGCACCCATTTTAATAATGAAGTTCGCCGGCAGTGCAGCACAAGCACTAACATCATCACTACTATGGAGTGAAGATGAAACTAGACTTGAGACCGACTATTTTCATCTCTAATGTGATTCATGCGAGGGAAACCCGGATGTCTGAGTAGCTTTTCTTTCTTGTTTTTGCTCTTCTCAGTCCATTCTTTCCGGAAAATGCTTTGATCACTTCTGTCGACCCGAGTTTCGGGTTGACGTAATGGAGCCTACCTAATCATGATGGTGACGAGGTACGCTGATACTAATGGGCTTACTGTGTCGTCACCGGAGTCGTAATGCAGGCAGTGAAGACAGCGATCTATCAAATTTTTATCCCTTTCGAAGGCGGTTTAAGTCAGCAATAGCTACCTACTAACAGATGATGAACAGATCAGAATGAAGATAAAACAAATCTGTGTTTTACGATTTCTTCTGATTATTTACCGATTATGTCATTCTATCGCCAATCAAGCCGGATCTGTAATCTCTATGCGACGGCGGCGTAGAATCTGAAGCAAATTCTTTGGAGTCAACTAGGGACACAAACAAAAAAACAACACCACCGCAATAGCAGATGACTCGTTGAAAAATGGAAGTCGTTTGTTCACTTATCCAACACCGTGCAGGTTGCGTTTCATACAATCATTTCGCCAAGCAAAATAAACAACATGCAATGGTATAATACGGACCCTGAAATCACTAATCAGTCAAAAACAAATACCCACAGTTAACATCAACCCCGCATCGTTTTGCTCAGCCCGCCGTTTACGGGATGCCGTTCTCCCCATACGGTCAACGGAAAATACGAACGCCGGAGCCCGATTCGAATCCGTGCCAAGGTAACACGGACCTGCAGAACGTTTTAGACCGACAGAGACAAATGAAAGTTTAAATTTTCATCACGACCACCGGTACCACTACCTTTTTGCGACTATTTCTTCAGTTTGTCTGTAACAATCTTGCGCGATAGACAAAGGACTGCATTTCGTTTATGACGATTCCATGACAGATCCGGCAAGATTCACTGGCAGTTGATGCAAGGCGCATATCCTTGATGCCTAAACAAGGCAAGATTGTCTTTATGCAACGCTGTTTAAGGAGGAGGGGCAGCTCTGTCAATGCATCAAAATAATATCGTGGACGGACTCAAAATGACGCTCTAACAGATATTAATATTAGTTACAACAGTTTGGAACGAACCCTCGAGGGATTTGGTCTACTGGTACTGGGTGAACCGATTACGATAAAGTGATAGCAGATCCACACACCATGTGGGGAAAGATTCCGCCTTTAAAGCTCGCTTAAGCCCCTGAAACAAATGAACATGACTCTGCATGCATGAAGCGTGTTAGCCGAATATGGTCCAAGTTATGCAAGGCGAAATGGTGACAGAATAGGGGAGGGGTATAATAAACAAAGAAATTCTATAAAAAAAGGAGAGGAGTTCAGCGTTTGAAGAAAAAAACAAAAAAAACCAAAAAGAATCATGAAGTTATCGTCTATTGTTATCTCATGCCTTGCGGCGGCAGTGTTTGCTGCTCCTACGCCAGACGGAGAGGGTGTAGTCAACCTCGCGATCCACGGAAAAAGAGGTGAAGACAGCATTGCCTTAAAAAGGGATAACGTTGGCATCGTATCCCTACCAATTCACTCCAAAAGAAGCGACAAGCATCTGGTTAAAAGAGATGGTGATGACGATAAAAAGAAGCTTGAAGGCCAAGACGATGTGCCATTGTCCAATTTGGTGACCTACTACACAGCCAATCTCGGTATTGGCTCTCCTGCTCAGGACATCGAAGTCGTCGTGGACACTGGTTCTAGTGACTTGTGGGTCTACACCGACAACGTTAAGCTCGATGGAGTTAACCAGACTTACAACCCAGGAAAATCATCTAGTTACCACAATCTCACTCAAAAATTCGAGATCCAGTATGTCTCTGGAAGCAACGAAGGATTCTTTGCCAAAGACAATGTAGAATTCGGCAGCGTCCAGGTTAAGAACCAACAGTTCGCTACTGTTGACCAAGTATCCAAAGACAGTCCAGCACTTAACGGTATTTTGGGTATCGGCTTCACCAAGGGAGAAGTGACTACTGACAAACTTATTGGTGGCTCCACTTATCCAAATCTGCCACAATCGTTGAAAGACCAAGGTGCCATCAAGAAGAACGCATACTCTCTTTTCCTTGACAACCTTGATGCTTCTGCAGGATCTATTCTTTTCGGCGGTGTTGATGCTAGCAAATACTCTGGGGATTTGCAATATGTCGACATCACCAAATCCAATTCTTTAAATGTTAGAGTTTCGGTTGAAGACTCCGGTCCACTGGACGCCGTTCTTGACAGTGGTACCAGTTTGACTTATCTGCCAGGCGATTTGGTTTCTAAGCTCGCTAGCGAACTTGGTGGTGTCTACGACGTTGGATACAAGAGATACTTCTTCCCAGATCAACTCGGAGACGACAAATCTGTTGAGTTCAACTTTTCTGGCAACAAGATCAAAGTTTCCGGTAAGGAATTGGCTGTGGATGCAAGCAAATTTGGCGTCACTGATTCAGTCTTCCCATATATTTTCACCATTGACACGTCGGATAACTCACAAGGAATTATCCTCCTAGGTGACTCGTTCCTCAGATCCGCTTATGTTGTTTACGACTTGGAAGATCGACAGATTGCACTTGCCCAAGCTTCATACGACTCTTCAAACTCTGACGTGAAGGTCATTGACGGTTCTATCCCAGGTGCCAAGCGTGCTCCAGGGAACTGGTTTTAATGTACTCTTCTGATAATGTGAATAATTTAATAATGTAATTTTATGGATACCAATCAGTTGTTAGATGTCTCTGAATCCATTGAGATAAATAAGTTTAATTAAGAACTCTGGGTCGGTGCGCCGCACGGTTGGTATTTGAGTTGGTTGATAGACAACGCAAGATAGTTCCCAAAAGATTTTGACATATCATCGCAGAGAAGGCAGGTTGAGTGGTGTGATCCAATAAAAAAAAACGGAAGAAAGAAACCACACTAGGCATAATAAGAATGTTCCGATTAGGCTTAGGAGCACGACCAGTTCAGACATTGATGCGAGGAAGTGTCCGCAACTTCCGTAGCTCAGCATTAAGAATGACTGCGGAGAAGGAGCTCACGTGGAACGAATTTTTGGCGCTTCGAGTTCAACGACGACGAGTGAACACCATTTCATCGTGCTTCACGGCCATTGGAGGAGTTGGTGTCGGCTGGGGGTTCCTGTCGAATGTAGAGATTGATCCGACTGAGATGATCATGGGATTTGACCCTTTCATGATGTATGGGGTTGCCTTGTTCCTGTGTGGAGGCTTGGGCTACTTGGTAGGACCGTCAGTTGGCGATGTTGTTTTTAGACGACTGCTCATCAGAAAGCAGGCTGCCAGTTTTTTGAAGAAGAACACGGAATTTTTACAGCACATCAAGAAGAATCGACCGGATCCAAGCAAACAGAGTTATATCAACCCGGTGACGGATTATTATGGGGAGAAGATTGGCTCATTAAAAGATTACCGACGATGGTTGAGAGATGGCCGTGCTTATCGTAAGAAGAGCGAGAAGTTTTTGTAAATTGTGTGTATAAATAAGATCTGATTCGAGTGATTGTGTAGTAGAGCGAGAAAACGCATTAGGTTGCTGAATTTGTAAGTAAAGGTGGCTATCATTGAGATACTTTACGATGTATTGATACGCCTACTTCGTAAAAACGAAAAGGTTGCGTCCTCGTCTGACCTTCTGTCGGAGATAATATCAAAAGTGACCGGTCGTTTGACCTATCGTATAAGACGCTTCGAAGTGACTGGTCATTTCCCCCTTTGCGTCATTATACAGTTATATAAATAGTTGGAAGTGACTGGTCAACTTCATATTATTGTGGCGTCTAGGTATAAAAGCAGGGGTGTAACCCAGCAAGGCCAATAATCTTTTGCCTCTTTTCCAGAGAAGAAAGCTGCCCGTAGGGCGCTGTTGCCTTCGGTGGCTTACTTTTTCCCCGAAAAGAAGCAAAAAAGCAGTTCTGCGAGGCATTCTATGATTGAATTTTCCCCTGCCACCGCTACATTAAAGTCAATGATGAGTCGGTCGCTTGACCGCAGTTTTGGGTCTGGTCTCTTGAGTAGGTCTCAACCACTCTGATGATGTGTGGATCCGATCAGCATTTGGTTTATCAAGCATGGAATATTCCGAGTGGTATGGTACTTGGTTGGTACCACTGAAGATCGCTATAGATGATTCACACGGATAGCCAGCTGTCATGCCCGCCGATCAACTGTTCGCGATTCAGGGCCTAAGATAATCAGTGAACATCCCACTTTGCTAGTGCAAACGGCCAAATCTGATCTAAGCTGCAAAAGTTCTATCAAGTTCTCGCACGTGACCACCTTGAGTGCAGACATGAAACCACACGTAGCCTTGCATGCATTGATGATGATTTCGGTTAGCCGGCTACCATCTGAGAACAAGCCGATCTTTGCAATGATATGCATTGTGCGCACGGTAGACGGTTACTAAAAAAAAAAAAAAAAAAAAAAAAAATCCTCAAAGGAATGAGAAACAGAGATTCTCTATCTGAAACACCACCAAAACATCAATCTGATTAAACTACTGGTTGGGGCATTTAGCAAGAGAGGGAACCAAAAAAAAAAAAAAAAAAGGAACCCTCCCCCTCTTACTGTGAGCAACGCTTATTTCGGCTCTGTCACGGTACAAGTTTCCTGCATGCAGGGTGATGGCACATGCTTCACCATTGCGGCTCCCTGGTCCACCCCTCAGCCAAGACAAGAAGCCATTTTCCTAAGCCTCTTCTTGGGGAGGAAAGACAAATTTCCCGTTGAGGAAGTTGCGACCATTTCACTTGACAGATTGAAGCGATAGTTCTATATTTAGTACCGCTATCTCTCGTTTGCAATATGCATACAACAACAAAAAAAAAAAAAATACACGCAAGCAAGCATGCACGACAAGAGGGGAGGAGGCTTTGGAATGTTCTTTCTACTCGCTAATATTTTTGCGGCTTTGTTTATGACGTACGCCCGACCAAACGGTAGTACCCACAAATATATAAAGATCGACTTGTTTCCCCAAAACATACACAGGTCCTGATCGCACAAAGCTGCTACTTTGTAAAACATTTCCCTTATACAACCGCAGAAAAATGGGAGTTGGTAGAAGCATATATATTCTGGGATTGCCGATGCTGGCAACGGTCGGCGCTTTAGTGCTGACGATTATCGCCTTGTTAGGATCGACAGACTATGCATCCGGTCTACAAAAAGTGTACTTTATGAAAGTAGACTTCTCAAATGTAACGACAGCGGCGGTGACAGGCACGTATGGCTTTGACTCCATAGCGCAGTCTATCGTCAGCCGTCTGGGTATCTACGATTCCTATTCCACAGGAATCTCCGGTTACTGCGACTGGAAGGACAATAAAATTCACAAGTGCCACACACCAATGGTGCCGTATTGGTTTGACCTGTATGGGATTATCAAGCAGGATTCTGTCATTAACTTTGACACATTTCACATCACGCTGCCTAAGAAGGCAGAGGATTACCAAAGCACAGTCCAGACTTCGTCTGAGGCCATGTGGGTGTTATTTATTATCGGGGCTGGGATGCTTTTCATCCAGTTAGTGTTTGGCTTCTGCACGTTCCGCTCGCGTGGAATGGCTTGTTTCAATTCTATCTGGGCCTGTATTAACTTTTTGGTCATCGGAGTGGCCTCCGGGTTGGGGTCGGGTATTTATTTGATCTATGAAAAGTACTTCAACCAGGAGGTGGACAAGTATGGCATCAAAGCGAGCATGAGCAGCACGATGCTTGGATTAGTGTGGGCTGCGACCGTGTTGTCACTTGTGTCGACCGTCTGCTGGATGCTGGCCATTTGTTGTGGCACTACTCATCGAAGAGGCATTGGTTACTAGTTACTAGCTACGCGTGTATGATAAGAGCACTCAACTGTATTTTTATATAGCAATGTGATTAATTGATTGTTTTGGAGAGCGTGAGAGTAAAGTAAATTTCATTTTAAATACATACTTATTGAGCACCGTTTCTGGACTTGAAGGTCCAGACTGGGGTAGATTCGCTGAAAACGCAGCCCAGCTCGAGCAACTTTTCGTAGGCAACGCCAAAGTCCTTGAACCAGAGATCAGCATCATTAGCATACTTCTCAACGTATTTCTTGAACTCCTTGTCTTGGACCATGGCGTAATCAGCTGGAAGCATCATTAACGAGTTGGTGGTGTCATCCTGGTATTGCTTGGGGCCGTCCCACTTTCGGATGTGCCATTTCTCATTGAGCAAGAGGGTGTAAAAGTCGTTGGTGAAAACGGTTGGGGAGAAAGTCCATGGACCTTCGAAACCGGATCTTTCAGTGTGGCATCTGCCCAAGGCGTGGGCGCCAATAAGAGCAACAATTTCCTGGTCATTGAATCCCATTCTGTAGAAGATTTCTCTGACGTGCTTGGCACCTTTACCACCATCTGGCAATCTTCCGTCTGGAGTGGTCTTCTCGATCGATTGGTCCACCCGGCCAGCTCTCCATCTGATGGTTGGGCCCTGAAGTTCTTGGACGGCGCAGACGCCACCGAGAGTGTAGAGATCACCGTAGGAAATCCATGGGAACTGGTCGTGGATTGGCTCCAAAAATGCCTTGGCGACTTCAAGACCAGCATTGGCAGGATACTTGGCCTCCTTGTCAAATCTCATGGTACCAGGACTAGAGCCACCATCCTTCTTGTCCTTGTCGTAGGTACCGGAGGAGTGCCATCCCAAACGGACGAGGATGGGACCATACGAGCCGTCTTCGTACTCGTCCTCATCTTCTAGCTTTTTGGCAATTGCATTGTAGACTTTCTGATAGTCTTCATAGGTGGCATTTTCGGCTGTCTTCTTTGTGGACAAGAAGTCTGGACCACCACCAGCGGAGTTCTGCTGGTAGAAGTAGTAACCGACACCAGCCGCACCCAAGGCAAGAGCAGCGTAGAGGACAGTGTTGCTGCCAGACCCTTGCGGAGGAGGCGGAGGAGGAGGATTAGGAGGCGCGTTTTCCTGTCTTTGGCCGCCAGAGGAGGAATTGAATCGCACTGCAGAGAATGCAGAGACAGCAGGACGATTAACCCTGGCCAAGGGCCTCAACGAAATTGAGCGACGAACGACGTTTCTCATCGACATGGTTCCAGATGTTGAATTCTTTGAAACCTGGGAAAGGCGGACAAAGAGCCACTATTTATACCCGCGACCGAGATCGCCTCAGCCAATAAAATGAAGCAAGTTTGTAAGCGGGGTGCAACACGCGTACGAACCGGGCAACGATCGGCGCACCCCATCTGCATTGAGGGCTCCAGACCGTCTCTCCTCAATTGCTAGGCAGATCGGGCCGAGCTGAGTGGAAGGAAAAAAAAAGAGTGTGGCGTCTAGATTGCGTATCGAAAACCCTGATCATATAATGTTTTCCTTTCTTTCTTTCCATCTTTTGCTTTGTCCTGTGAATGATGGATGGTGTTTTCTCCCATTGTTATCCGATAGCGTGTAAGGTTGCTTTCTCTGCGCAATAGCGTGCGTTATCAGGAGACCCGTGTCATCACCAGCATCATCGTATGTTTTGTTTTGAGTTTGTTATTTCCGCACACACACACACACAAAATTGACCGCTTGGGCGCTTAGGACTTCTCTGTGTCCGTATGATCCGAGCTACGTCGTGTGAGGGAGGGAAAGCCTCCTTTATATAGCAGCCAGCGAGATTGGCTTTTTTTTTTGTTTTTTTTTCTTTCTTGAGAGCCCCGCCAAATTGGGAAACTCCCGGAGTCGATCAGGTCGTGTTTAGGTGTCTCATTAAGCGCGGTTGCTTATTTTTACTAGATTCCTTCGGAACCTGATATTTGCCGGACAATTGCCTCATCTGGGGGACCCTGAAAAAAAGAAGGAGAAGGAGAAAAGGAAACAAAAGGGCGTAGGTGAGTACTTTTGCTTCATTTCTAAAAAAAAAAAAAAATCTGTTACTCTCACGAGGAAAAATCGCCACTGTCACTCACCACCCAACACTTCACACCACTGCACTGGCTTCTATCTCCAAGTTTTTGAAAAAAAAGACTGAACTTTTCAACCTGCAAAAATGGCCAGCCTGAACGCGATTTTTGACGAGGTCCAGGCAGAGATTGACACTAGATCGGCTACACTGGATAAGATCAAGGAGTATGTCCAGAACGTCGAGTCGGCGTACCGAAGCTGTTCACGACTAGTGGTGTCTGCGCATTCCCGCAAAATCAGCGAACTCAGCCAGCTGAGCGCGGAAATGCTCAGCGAAGAGGGACCGCTGGCTTCATTGAAGCAGAGCTTGGCCGCATTGAACGAGTTTACCGGCCAATTCCCCTTCTACAAATACAACTTCCTGAAAAGTAGCGTGACCCAGAGCGCCATCTTCTACGTTCTCTTCGCGAAGTGGATTGGAGACCGCAAGCTCTTAGCCACCCCGAATCAGGTGGCTGATTGCCTCGGTCTCCGTTTGGAGAACCCAAAGGTACTCGACCGTTTCGATTTCACTTTTGAAGACTATCTGCATGGCGTGGTGTCGCTGATCAACGAATTGTCGCGACTGGCCGTCAATTCAGTCACTAGTACTGCCTCGGCTAACGCTTTGGGTGCAAGTGAATCATACACATTGCCGGTAGAAATCGACCGGTTTGTCAAACAGGTTCAGAGCGCGTTTTTGTCGCTAAATCTCAAAAATGACAGCTTGCGGAGAAGATCGGATAGCATCAAATACGACGCAAAGAAGGTGGAAGAAGTGGTGTACGATTTGGCCCTGAGAGGGCTCATCACGCAATAATAATGATAGCAATAAAACAATCATAAAGTCATCCTCTATTAAAATACATTATCGTTACAGCAAAATAAACTTTCGGTTTGTGTTCGTCGCGTGAATGCCATTTGGTTCTCTAATATTCCAATGGTCTGAAGAATCCACTTTCGCACATCATTCTCAAACGCAATCGGCTTCAATGCAGCAGTGGCTATGTACTCGATGTCCTTATCCAACACTTCGGTCATCTTCCTGGTCTCGAAGAAGAATTCATCGTTATGATGGGCGCACGACTCAACCAATCCTCTCATAAGTGGACGTGAATCCATCAGGACATGATATGCAGAGTTGACGTCCCCTTCCCTCACATGATGTAGAGCTAGGCCCATATTACTGGCGACAGCCAACTGCACCCTTCTCCGCACGACATGAACGTTCCGCTTCTCTACGGCAGAAAAAAACGGGGCCACTTCATTTGCAAAAACAACGTTGCCATTTAAAGGAGAAGGGGGCATTGGGCTGGTTAATGCGGTTTCGCCTGCCTTGGTCATCACAATGGATCCAGTCCTCGTGATGGCTGCTGGTGTGAGATTTGTGAAGCCTTCAAACGTAATAGTCGCGTCAAACATATCAAGCAGTTCACGTGATTGTTGTAAGAATTGCTGCTGAGGAGGGATGGCAACCTGAATCAAAATCGACAATGTTTGCCCGGCAGAAAGATTCCCAAGGAACAAGTTGGCGGGGTTAGTACTACAATCTTCATCTTCTGCAAAACATTGTCGTTCAATCACATCCTTTGAGATTCCAGATTGTGCTCCAGTGAGGCTGGAGATTGTGATTCCGGCTTTTGGAGCTAGACTTAGTCGGACATTTTTATGCGTGTACGATTTATCAGCGTTGAACCTTCCCAGAATGCAGTATTCCAATTCTTTCCATTCCCTGACGTAAAAATAGGTCCCCTTACTAACGGTAGAAAGTGATACCAAACTGTCAGGTTTGTGAGTGACTGTACAACCAAATGAATGTATCTTGATGCCCTTACAAGTGAAATGAGCCACCAACGACCGTACGGTCTCGTTTGCCTTCACGTTGGATGAATCGCCTAATAAATAAAGAAAGCTCGTGACCTGGTCCGTTTCGCGTTGGTTGAACACTGTCAGCGATGCCTTTAGTGCCTCCGTGCTATCATTCTTTTCCCCTTGACCGATCCCTCGAATTCGCTGTATCGTTTCTCCCCATTCTGGCCAATTCGACTTTTGCAGCGGCGTCGCAAAAGACTGGCCATTGGAATAGAGCACAACTCCAAGTCGATCGAATGGTGCCATCCGATCTAGCAATTTTGTCAAGGTGCTCTGGATGCAGGAAAATTTATGTTCCTGTGGCAAGGCACAAATCGGTATGGCGATAACTATATCCACTGGTGGCCTCGATAATACAGGACCAGGCGTGTTCACGATAGGATATTTCTGCTTGTTCTCATATACTGGGAATTCGATAGCTGGATTGAGGAAGGAGGTAAACCAATTATCAATCTTCACAGATTCAGAGGAATAGAAGTAAATACTGGACATGGTTGAAGTTTTCACAACCAGTGAAGACTCAAGAAGGTTGTCTGAAATATTGACAGTTTTCACATCGTTCAATTCAACCGATGCCTTAACGTACATGTTCCCCTGGTCACTTCCGCCAATTAACAACAAGATGTTCTCAAATAAATAACAGGTCATTTCTTTCCATGATTGCTCGTCTCTCGACACGAGAAATTGATCGCACAACCGCAACTTGCCAAAAGCATTAAAATCCAGATGTCTCCAATTCTTGACCCTGTATTTGAGACGCTTGGAGATTCTCTGCTTTGCGTCAGCATCAGCAAAGGAAGGAATAAAACAGTTTTTGATGAACGTATCCTCAGGGACCGACACAGAGACGATGAACCTCAAAAATTGCTCATTGTATAAAGACGAAGATAGTTCTTCCACTTCAGAAATAATGCTCAAGTCAGGAGGCGATAAAGCCTGCGGTCGCTGCTGGAATGGCCGCTTATTATCCCACTGCACTTCGTGTGTTTCCCTGTCTTCGACGCTTGATGCAGGGGACTTCAGTGAGTTTGAGTAGTCAGAAATGGGGCTGTAGGAGTCGTTTGTGGTTCCTGTTGTAGAGGTTGCAATCGTTCGTTGTGATTGCGGGCTTGTGAAGAGATGAGGTAATGTTAAAGAGGCTGGTGGTGTGGAAGGGGTGTTCAATAGTTTACTCTTAACCATATCTTGATATGCATTAGAGTCGATTGGAATTGCAAGTTGGTCACAGTTTGGACAAATAGGTAGCCCTGAATTTTCCACGTCTGGTTTAATCGATGTGATCTCTAACAGCTCAGTTAGGCATTGGAAGTGAGCCACATGACGACATGTCAATGATAGGATCTTTTCGCCTGCCATAGCATATTCCAAAGGTTCCTCACAGAAGCAGCATTTACTCCCTCTAAGGGACTTGTCGTATCGTGTAGCTGCCTTTCCTGCAGTATGGACATATGGCTTAACCTGGGGTGGGGTAGGAGGAGGCTGCGTCGACTGATTGGTAGGTTTTGTACGCTCGGAATTAATAGTATTATTCTTTTGCTTTCTCTTTGGAAGCTTCAGTGGCTCGATTAGACGTGTCCGGTAACTTCCCCCGGGTAATGAGAGTCGTGTGCTGATGATGGACCCTCTTGAACTTCTCAGGCTAATGGAGTCCGCATAGTCATCAGAGCCACTGTTTAGCGAACTGTAGAAAGAGGAAACTTTTCTTGGGGTGTCGGCAGCTGTGGGCGAATTTAAAAACGATGTTTTGAACTTCGGGGTGGTAGGAGTGTCTCGCAAAAGATCAGAAAGGCTAAGGACGATTCTTTATTAGTACCCCTTTTAACACCCCATTCAATATGATTCACTCACCTGAACACAATGGCGGTTTTTTCTGACATGATGTGTTTAGTTAATGCGTAATCTGACGCATACTTCCTATTTATAAAACTTGCAACATGGGAAATCCGCACTAGTAGACGCAGCCTGACAGAAGGGGATAATCGATCACGTATTCGCCGTGCATGACCTACTGCAACACTGTTAAAAGAAAATCTGGTGATGTTTACGCCTCATATGAAATGAGGCAACGATTTCACCTTGAAATCAACCACAGATGGAGAGTGACGGCATTTAGAGCAAAGCGTGAACGTTGAACACCCCGGCTGAAGTCTTTTTTATTATTATTATTATTTTTTTATTTCTTTATTTCTTTCAGATTTAGTCGTCTTTGATCGGCTTTTCAGGAGCACGTCAAAGCCCGGTAAATTAAATGAGGCTCCATAACGATGCCTCAAAAGTAATAGCCCACTACTGTAAGCGGGTATTGTTATGTTGATCACCGCTCCCCAACGGTTATTCTGAAACCTTGACGCCGCATGAAACGTATAAGGAGGCCGCTAATCATTCCCGATAGCTAGTAGCTGGTAGCTGTTAAGCAGTAAACATGAAGCGCAATTCAGGACCTGTATGGTTCTATTTCTGACGCATTTCCGCACTGCAGCGATTTCTTTTCTTTTCTTTTTTGGCATCTTAAAGAAAAGATGTAAGCTGGAGAGGCTACGGAGACACGTACAGCTAAGCCAAATCTCTTACTTAGTTCTTTCAGCCATGCAGTTCCAATCCTGAAACTTTTTAAGACCTTTTTTCGGAATAATAATGACAACGAAGCCTGCATCGCAGATTGTTTGAGAGATAAACCTCAGGGCAATCCACATCGTACCATTTCGCCAGCTGAGTAGTTACTCTCACTGGTCGATTCACATTAAATCCGAACATCATTAACGCTTCTCGGGTTCGCCAATCGGGAGCCTTTCGCGCATAGCTATGCATAGTATGCATAGGTAGATAAGGTGTGCGTCTACGCGCAATTTTGTGCGTGCATTGCTAGGGTCTGACTAGTTTTCCCGATTGTTTCAGTTATGCATGTAGGAGGATCTGCTATCAACCTCCGAAGATTACGAACGATTATGGTCAGCGGCTGAATTTGGCTTCATATTGGATTCTGGGATGCGTGTATAGTCGATGTAACTACTTCTGTTTTTTTTGTTAAAAAAAAAAAAAAAAAAAAAAAAAAAAAAAAAAAAAAAAAAAAAAAAAAAAAAAGAATAAAAGAATAAAACGATGATAACGGTAATAAAGCCGTTAATCCTAGTAACAACTATTCTTACTTTTTACACTGCTCCAGTATTGTTAGGAGTTATGTACAATACATCATCGTGCCTGTTTGCTATATCAATCCCGGTAACGTTTCGGTACCATTCTGATGATCGGCTACAACCACGCTCAATATTACGAATTTATGCGCCCTGACGATACTAATGCATATGTAGTGTTGGTTAGCTAGTTAGGCAGGAAGTAGCACTATTACTGCTAGTTGCTACCAATTACCGATAGCACTAATATAAGGTTATAGTTATATCGTAGCACCAATTTTTGTAGATATAACCCTCACAAATGACCTGAGTTTATATATCAACGCATATCTGCATGATGAGGCCGGAAATTAGCCAGGTATACATTTACATTCACTTTTGGTTTCCTTTTTTAATTTCAGCAATACTTAGCTTGTAAAAAAAAACAACTCTTTTATAGCCTCTGTGGTGTCAACAACCAGTTTAGTTCCCCTGGTGTGTACCCTATCACTTTACTCTAAGGACCCTGTAAACACCGCTTCCTTCAACTTTCAACACACATCTCCGCTTTGGTGGCCCCATTAGTTTACCCAGTTGCATGACGGAGCAATCCGAATATCTCATATTGGCCACTCACCCATGGTTCCGGTTTTCTTTCCAATTTCCCTATTTTTGTATTAGTTATTTTCACCCTCTCTTAAATTAAAATTGTCCCCTTAGATCATTAATATTCTGCAAAACTAGTATGAGCCGTTATTTTTTTAAAAAAACAGGACCCCCGGTACCCGCCTACCCATTCCGCCCCCCACTAAAAATTAGTCCGTGTGAGTGCGTGGGAGAAAGACACTGGGTCGGTGCGGTTGGGGGTTTACCCGGTCCTCCTCCTGCCGGTTAAGGCCGGACGGGTTAATCCGTGCAGTTGTTCCCAACAAAAAAAAAAGAAAGACCATTGATTCTGTTTCTTTCTTGAAATTTTTTTTGATTTCATTATAACCGCTAACAATGTTGTCTCGTGCTATTGCTAAGCCGACCGTCTTGCGGGCTGGTGTTCGTACCATGTCCACTGGTAGTGACACTGTCACCATCTCCCTCCCGGAAAACACATTCCACACGTACAACTTTGATGCTCCTTCCAGTGAAGTCGAGCTCTCCAAGGGCGAATTGTTGCAAATGTACAAGGATATGACCATCGTTCGTAGATTGGAGATGGCTGCTGATGCGCTTTACAAGGCCAAGAAGATCAGAGGCTTCTGCCACTTGTCTACTGGACAAGAGGCCGTGGCTGTGGGTATCGAGCATGCTATCACCCGCGCTGACTCCGTAATCACTGCGTACAGATGCCACGGTTTCGCCTACATGAGAGGTGCCTCCGTCAAGGGTGTTATTGGTGAATTGCTTGGAAAGCGTTCCGGTGTCTCTTACGGTAAGGGTGGCTCCATGCACATGTTTGCCAAAAACTTCTACGGAGGTAACGGTATCGTGGGTGCTCAAGTTCCAGTTGGAACCGGTTTGGCATTCGCCCACAAATACAACAATGAGAACTCTGCCACCTTCAATTTGTACGGTGACGGTGCATCTAACCAAGGTCAGATCTTTGAGTCCTACAACATGGCCAAGCTATGGGACTTGCCATGCGTCTTTGCTTGCGAAAATAACAAATACGGCATGGGTACCGCTGCTGCCCGATCCTCTGCACTTACTGACTACTACAAGCGTGGCCAATATATTCCAGGTTTGAAGGTCAATGGTATGGACGTTGTTGCTGTCTACCAAGCCTCCAAGTTGGCTAAGGAATGGACCACTTCTGGTAACGGTCCGTTGGTCATGGAATTCGAAACTTACAGATATGGTGGTCACTCCATGTCTGATCCAGGTACCACTTACAGATCCCGTGAAGAAATCCAAAATATGAGATCTCACAACGATCCAATCACTGGCCTCAAGAACAGACTTCTCGAGTTGGGAATTGCTGATGAAAAGGAACTCAAGTCCGTTGATAAGGAAGCTCGTGCCTACGTCGACTCTCAAGTTGCGGAATCCGAAGCCTCTCCTCCACCAGAAGCCAAGCCACAAATCCTCTTTGAAGACGTCTACGTCCCAGGCACTGAAATCCCAGTTCTCAGAGGAAGAATCCCAGAAGAAAACTGGTCCTTTGCCAAGAAATAATAATGTAATGTAATACAATTATCTATATATATATAACATATAGCAAACCGC
>JAJLUR010000032.1:61732-79751 GCA_030674225.1 Blastobotrys terrestris
ATCAAAACAAAAAGGTGCCACAAGATTGCCTATATCGATATGCATCACTTTCACCCTGCCAGTTGCGTTGATTGTGGCGCGAGCGTGGCCATGTGGCAGTGCAGTTGGGAGTTATGCAAAAAAAAAAAAAAAAAAAAAAAGTAAGCTCTCTTAACGATATCACCGAAAAATAAGTTTCGCCTTACTATAACCACTTTGATCGTAAGCGAATTCAGCCATGTCTGAACGCGACAAGTCTCAATACAGCTAGTAAGTTTCGCAATGTTATTGAAAAAGTTCCCAACTAACAGCATACAGTGATGAGATGTCAAACAAGGTTCTGTCGGTGGACAGAAGGTTTGTAAACCGTGCGGGCAAAGATGAAGCCAGAGGAGATCCAGAATCGTTGGTAGGCAAGATTAACGTGAAAGATATGGGATCTAGAGTACCCCGAAGCCAAAAACCCATAGCTGGCGTTCCGTTAAAAGAACAAAAGTCTAAACGCAAACGGGGTAACGTTGCTGGAACCGCCACCAGCATTTTGCAAACTACCGGAGAGATGATCAATTACACTCCGTCGACTGATGAGAACAGAGAAGTCTACAATCTGATATTGTCTTGGGTCCACAGTGCATTGGGTGGAGACCAATCGGAGGCAATTGTCCAGTCTGCTACTGATAATATCCTGAGTATCGTGAGAGATGAAAATATTAAAGATTTTGACAAAAAGACACGGGTAGAAGACATATTGGGCCAGTTGCAAAGCCAAAGTTTCAATCAATTGATGACACTATCCAAGAAACTAACAGACTTTGACCGCGAAGATGGCGCCCGCCAGAAGATCAACGAAGATCAAGGTGTGGCGGTCCAGTTCGACGAAAATGAAGATGACGATGATGACAACGGATTGCATGCTACCGACGAGGAGGAAGACGAAAACGAGTCGTTGGAAGGAAGTGATATCGGCGAAAATGATATCGACGATCTTGAGGGGGCAGAGGTAATACAGCGTGACTCGGATGCGGTAGCCCAGATACCTGATATTCCAGCTTATCAAATCGACGCATACTGGCTACAAAGGGAAGTATCAAATATAATCTCTGATCCCCATTTACGACAGGAAGTGACTAATAAGATCTTCGAAATTCTTTCATCACAATTTTCCAAGGGAGAAGCCGAAAATGAAATCATGGAGCTGCTGGACTTTGAACATGACGATTTTACAAAACTGTTGCTGCACAACAGAGAAAAAATTGTGTGGTTAATTCGCCTCAGCCAAGGACAGACAGATAATGAGAGATTAAAAATTCGAGACGAGATCAAAAATGCTGGATATGAACAATTTCTTCGCGAACTGGCTGGTGAGAGTCAACTTCAAGATAATGAACCCGCCAACGACCAGAATGGACAAGCTATGGATATTGACTCCGATGACAAAAAATCTCTCGAACCACAGGTTGTCAATCTAGATGCGTTAGTATTTGACGAGGGAAGTCATTTATATTCTGGGAAGGATGTGAAGCTACCCCATGGCACTACCAAGTTTGAAACAAAGAATTACGAGGAATATGACGTTCCTGCACCAACTCCTCATCATGACCCAAATGAACATCGAGTGAAAATTGTTGAAGAAATGCCTCAATGGACTGCTGCAGCATTCCCGACTACCACATCTCTCAACCGTGTTCAAAGTAAAGTGTTTCCTATTGCCTTTGGAACTGACGAAAACATGCTTCTATGCGCTCCCACAGGTGCTGGTAAAACTAATGTAGCCTTGCTCACGATCTTACGCACTTTATCGCATTATCAAAACGCTAACAACAGCAGTTTCAGGTTAAATGACTTTAAAGTGGTTTATGTCGCTCCTTTAAAAGCCTTGGTTCAAGAACAAGTTCGAGAATTTGGCAAAAAGCTTGCACCTTACGGAGTCCGTGTAGCTGAATTGACTGGTGATAGAAACCTTACTAAACAGCAAATTGCAGAAACCCAAATGATCGTCACGACTCCAGAAAAATGGGATGTTATAACCCGAAAAAGTTCTGATACTAGCTATACTAACCTCGTCAGACTACTTATTATCGATGAAATTCATCTGTTGCACGATGAAAGAGGTCCAGTTATTGAAAGTTTGGTTTCCAGAGCGATACGAAGATCAGAGACTACCGATGAAGGCATCCGATTAGTTGGTCTATCCGCAACTTTACCGAACTATGTCGATGTTGCAAGATTTTTACGAGTTGATAACAAGAAAGGTTTGTTTTATTTTGACTCTACTTATAGGCCCTGTCCCTTGGCACAAAAGTTCGTTGGTATTACCGAAAAGAAAGCATTCAAACGATATCAAGCTATGAATGAAGCGTGTTATGAAAAAGTGCTAGATTACGCTGGGAATCAGCAAGTTTTGGTATTCGTGCACTCTCGTAAGGAGACTGCCAAAACGGCGAGATTTTTACGTGATAAAGCTACGGAAGAAGGTACTTTGGATAGGTTTTTGCATCGAGATCTCGCTTCTCGAGATGTTTTGAAGTCTGAAAGTGAAAAGGTGTCCAATCAGGATCTTCAAAATTTGTTGCCTACAGGTTTTGCTATTCATCATGCTGGTTTGAATAGGGCCGACCGTTCAGCCGCTGAAGAATTATTTGCAGCTGGGCAGATTCAAGTCCTTGTATGTACGGCTACATTGGCTTGGGGTGTTAATCTTCCAGCGCATACGGTTGTTATCAAAGGCACACAGGTTTATAACCCAGAAAAGGGTAGTTGGGGAGAATTGAGTCCGCAAGACGTCCTACAAATGCTGGGTCGTGCAGGTCGGCCTCAGTATGATAGTTTCGGTGAAGGTATCATCATCACGGCACATTCCGAGTTAAACTATTATATGTCGTTGATCAATGCACAGCTACCAATTGAGAGTCAGTTCATGTCCAAGCTTGCTGATAACTTAAATGCTGAAATTGTGCTGGATACAGTTAAAAGCCTTGATGATGCTGTTGAATGGCTCGGATATACGTATCTGTATGTGAGGATGTTGAAAGACCCTGTTCTTTATAAGGTAGGTGCCGACTATGGAGACGATAAGATTTTGTATAAGAAGCGACTTGATTTGGCCTATTCTGCTATTCTAATCCTTCAAAAGTGCAATTTGGTAAAATGTATTGATGGCAGACTGAATCCTACAGAACTCGGTCGGATCGCTTCTCATTTCTATATATCGCATTCATCGATGGCAACTTACAATAAGCTGTTAAAACCATTTCTTGGTCCAATTGAAATATTTCATGCATTCTCTATGTCTGAAGAGTTCAAATATATTCCAGTCAGACAAGAAGAAAAACTGGAATTAACAAAATTAATGGAAAAAGCACCAATTCCTGTTAGGGAGACCATTGAAGAACCATCATCAAAAATTAATGTTCTTTTACAGGCTTATATTTCGCGTTTAAAATTAGAAGGGTTTGCCCTTATGGCGGATATGGTCTATGTTACGCAGTCGGCAGGAAGGCTTTTGCGAGCCATTTATGAAATTTGTCTACGTAAAGGGTGGGCCTCAATGACAAGAATGGCTCTGGACCTGTGTAAGATGGTTGAACGAAGGATGTGGCTGTCTAATTCCCCCTTGAGACAGTTTGATTCATGTCCGCCTGAAGTCATAAGGAAAACTGAAGCATCTCAGATGCCTTGGAGTCGTTACTTTGATCTTCAGGACCCTGCAGAAGTTGGCCAAGCAATAAGAATTGAACGATATGGTAAACAAGTATTTGAAATGTTGCAGCAATTCCCAAGATTAGAGTTGAGTGCAGAATTTCAACCAATAACGCCAAGTATGTTGAAGATTGAATTAGCGATAACTCCAAACTTCTCTTGGAACCGAAAAGTTCATGGTGGTGCCGAAAGTTTTATAATCCTTGCTGAAGATAGTGACGGTGAAAACATTTTGTTCAGTGATACGTTTGTCTTAAAGGAAGAATACCAGGATAAAGAACATCTCGTCGAATTTACAGTTCCCATATCTCAACCAATACCGCCAAACTACTTCATCTCTGTAATATCCGAAAAGTGGCTGCATTGCGGAGCTAAGTTAGCAATTTCTTTTAAAAACTTGATACTCCCTGAAAAATTTCCAGCACCTACTAAGATGAAAGATCTTCAACCAGTTTCGGTTGACAGTTTGAAAAACAAGAAATATTTCTCACTATATCCATGGAGCGATTTCAACAAACTTCAGACTCAAACTTTTCATACGTTGTATGGATCGGACGATAATGTTTTCATTGGAGCAGCCGTTGGAAGCGGCAAAACCGTGTGCGGAGAATTGGCAATGTTGCGATATTGGAAATCCGGCGCCAACGGTAAAATTGTCTACATTTCACCACATCAGGAACAAGTGGACGAAAGATTGGACGACTGGACCAAAAGATTTGGTAGTATCCTGGGAAAAGAAGTGAACAAAGCTACCGGAGAATTGACGTATGATTTGCAATTGCTCGCAAAAAGCGACTTGATTCTGGCGACTCCAATTCAATGGGATGTTATTTGCAGAAGATGGCAAAAACGGAAGAATGTGAAAATGGTTCAGTTATTTATTGCGGATGATGCTCATACTATGGGTGGTTGGAATGGCTATGTATATGAGATGATTATTTCACGAATGAGATATATGACGATGCAACTGGAAAGTGACATGAGAACGGTGGCACTGAGTGTACCGTTGACCAATGGTAGAGATGTTGGATACTGGGTTGGAGCTTCAAATCAAACTATTTATAACTTTGCTGCTGATGAAAGAGTGCAACCTAAGGAAATCTTCTTACAGTCATTCAGTATTCCACATCATCCGTCTTTGATGATCGCTATGGCGCGGCCAACATTTTATGCCATTAGAGAAACCGGTGGTCAGCCTGCTTTAGTGTTCGTTCATGACAGGAAACAATGCGTTGAGACTGGAATTGATCTTTTGAGGTTAGCTCATAGTTTTGGTGACGATGGCATGTTCAAACTCTCGGAAGACTTACCTTACTTCGAAAAAATTGATGATGCGATTTTAAAGGAAAGCGTTGGACATGGTATTGGTTATTTGTATCCGGGGATGGAACTGAATGATAGAAAGATTGTTGAGATGCTATTCAGGAACGGCAAGATTCAAGTTTTGTTGGCTACGAGAGAAGTGTGCTGGTACGCTCCTGTTGCAAATTTAGTGGTCATCATGGGCACTCAGTTCTATGAAGGCACGGAACATCGCTATATTGATTATTCGATTATCGATATTTTACAAATGATTGGTAAGGCAGCAATAGGGAAGCTTGGAGATGCCAAATCTTTAATTATTACGAATACAACTAAAAGGGAGTATTATAAAAAGTTCATTGGCGAATCACTACCTATTGAATCTCATTTGAACATTAATTTGCATGATGTATTCCTACCAGAAATTAGTGAAAAAGTGATGACTTCGAGACAGGATTGTATTGACTGGATTACGTTCAGCTTTTTCTATCATCGATTGAGGGCGAATCCAAGCTATTATGGTTTGTTGGAGAACACTGATGAGGGCGTTAGCGAGTATCTTTCTGAATTAATTGAAAATACACTTAACGACCTCGCGGGAACTAACGAGGATGAAGTAAACTTGATCGAATTGGAGGAGGAAACTGGAGAAGAGGAGGAAGAAGAAGAACCTACGATAACTCCACTCAATGGTGCTATTATCGCATCATACTATAATATTTCGTTTGTTACCATGCAAACATTTTTCCTGTCGTTGTCGGCTAATACAAAGCTCAAAGGAATTTTGGAGATTGTAAGTTCCGCTTCAGAATTCGAGACATCGTTGCCTTTCCGGAATCACGAAGAAAAGCTATTGGAAAAGCTTTGCAACCAGATGAGAGTATCTCCAAGCAGCGAGGAGTACCAAACTCATAGAGTTAAAGCGTTTGTTCTACTACAGGCTCACCTAAGAAGAGTGAATCTTTCACCGGATTTGCAAACTGATCAGAACATTGTCCTTGAGCGAGTTATCCAATTATTAGCAGCTTGTGTAGATGTCCTATCAGGAGAAGGAAGGTTAAATGCAGTGAGAGCTATGGAGCTATCACAGTTAGTGGTTCAAGGTGTTTGGGGCGAAGATGCGTCATTAAAACAAATTCCATATTTTGATGAGAGTAGGGTTCAAAGAGCCAAGCAAGAGGGGTAAGTTTAAACTGTTATGTTTGATTTCGTTGAACACTACTAACAAACTTCAGTATTGAATCTGTATCTGACTTCATTAATATTGAAGAAGATGATATTCGAGACCGTATTTTAGGTATGGATGAAACGGACCCTAGGTTGAGCGAAATAGCGGAATTCGCAAACGAATTCCCTAATATTACGATATCCCACAAATTAGCTGATGATGATATCGTGGCAGAAAATCCGGCACAAATTGAAATAACACTTGAACGGGAGGTCGACGAAGGAGATGAAATTGATACAAAAGTTAAAACGCATTTCTATCCATTCTCTAAGGTCGAAAATTGTAAGTTCAATTTATTCCATAAGTGGAACCTAGTTGCTAACAAATTATTTTAGGGTGGCTTGTTATTGGAGATGAAAGGAGGCAGCAACTGTATGGGATTAAGCGGGTTAATATTGCTAAACCTGCACAGTCAGTGACATTGGAGTTCATGGTGCCCGAGGCTGGAGAACATGAGCTGGTCGCTTGGTGTATTTCAGATTCTTATATCGACGCCGATGAAGAGATCAGGTTCACAGTTAATGTTTTAGAGAACGATGAAGACGCTGAAATGGAAGAATAAGGTTTTCGGGTTTCTTCGCGTCTTCAAGATATACGAATTTATAATTTTGTAAGAGTAATCATCTGATCGTAAATTACATGCAGAAATCGAACGAAAAATTCACGGCCGCCACTAAGTAACCGTCGCCTGTGTTCTCTTATTTACCTCATTCATAAGTAAAGTTTCTTCCTCTTTTGTCATTTCGTCATCACTATCAACATCCATTCTTTCTCCTTCATCTTCCTTGATAGGCATTATTCTACCTCCTCGTTCTTGCTGATACTTTTCCAGATCATTGATATCCCAAATACTTACGCCTTCCGAATCGGCGGGATCCATCGGTTGTGCCATTGTACGCAGAAATTTCTTCGCTGCAGCGACAGCCATATCTGTGGACAAATTCACATCAGCATCTAGAATGGCTTGATTTATCCACTTTGGTAATTGAGATCTCTTCCTCGCAAACCTACGATCAGCTAACACCATGATGCCGTAGTCTTCCTTACCTCTCAGGACTCTTCCCAAGCATTGAGCTGCATGTCGCATAGCATCAAAAGACAGAAAATCGTTTTCACGAATCTTATAGTTTTCCCGTAGAAACTCCAGTCGTGCTTTGAGAATTCGGGATTCTGTATACTGGAATGGGACCCCTATCATTAAAACTGTGCGGCCGTAGTGGTGGTCAAAATCGATACCCTCTGATACTTTTCCACGCGCCACACATAGCATTACAGCACCTCTGCCATTTGAACAGGCAGTCCTGTATGTTTCTAGAGCTAAACTCGTCTCTTGACTGTCTGGGGTTTCAACCAAGATAAGTTTATACTTCCAAACTTCATCTAGAATACCCATTCCTTGCCATTGACTGATAATACTTTCCATGTATAGATACGACGGAAAGAATACAACTAATCCATCAGGTGTTAATTTGGAAAACTCAATCAACAAGTTCCCATAATTCCGGACTACACTAGGATCGTTTCTTATTTCAAACCGCGAGGAAATCGCAACCTGGTCTGAGCCTTTCGTGACTATCATAGGTAAGAATGACCGTCTAGCCAAAGTCATGGTGTAAGACTCCTGAATAATAGTATCGAAATTCAACATCTTTGGATACATGTCTAATGGCGAAATGGTTCCTGACGTGATGATTACAGAATTAAATCTTTCGAACACAGGCTTAATAGCAATCGAGGCGTCTAAACAGGTGAATCTCAATATTGGATTTGGAACCGTCGCTTGATCCGTTTCATACGGTTCCAAGATAAGAACGAAGCCCTCCTCGTAGGTAGCCAGAAGGGTGGCAAAAGTGACAATTTCCTTTAAAGCAGTAAAATGTTCCACATTTGTGAGTTCCAATGTTCTGACTAAAGAAGTCAATCTTTCAGAGCAAAAACGTAGCGGCTTCCTCTCAATCAGTGTCAATTCCTTCAAATGGCGAAGAAAGGATAATGGTGTCTCGGAAATAACATGTAATACTTTCATTCTGGTTTTCAAATATGCAATAAACCGTTTCAAGAAAGCCACAAAATGCTCTGCTCTCCGGATATTACCGGGAACAGCCTCTTGTAATAGGTCCTCAGGCAGCACTGGATTAGCCATGAAACGCTCTTCCTCTCTAGCCTGCTCTGCCTCCATCAGCCCTTCAACTAGCTTTTGATATTCATTTTGTAGTTTCTCGGAGTCAGTCTCTTTTACTTGGTTGACAGCGTCCTCTAATGATTGAGCTCCCTGTGCTGCTTTTCTTAAGGAATCTTCTGTAATATCAACCGATAGGGATTCAATACAGACGTTATCAATATTGTGCGCCTCATCAAAAATAATGATGCAATCCTTAGACAGCTCTCTCGAAACCCTTTCTGCAATTTTAGGGTCTAGTAGGTAATGATAAGAATAAATAATAATGTTGCAAAAGGCCATCATTCGACGCACTGTAAAATAAGGACATTGTTTATGCTCTTGGCCATAGCTCAACAAGTCTTCAAATGTGTACACCCCCGGTGGGATGTAATTATGAGGCTCCATATCGTTCATGTTCTCATGAAATTCGCATAATTGAACTGAGTTATCGCCCGCTTCTTTTTTCTGGCGCGCAACCCCATTTGTCATGGCTCGGCATTTCTCATCTACAACAGCACCTTTTCTTTCTTTTCGAACCTGAGGGTGCAAGCAGAGATTCTTTCTACTGGTTAAACCCAATCCTCTGAAATCTTCAACATACCCCAGCTCCTTCGCCCGGAATTTCATCAAACTTTTCAACTCATGCAGTGCTTTTTCGATTTCTGACATGGTACGAGAGCAATACACAATCTTTCGATGTTCTGGGTAGTGCATCTGGTATGCTATAGTCAAAGACAGCAATGATACGGTTTTCCCAGTGCCAGAAGGCATTTCCAGGATGCTGTTACCACCGATATCTAATGTCTTTTTGATCGACTTCATATATTCATATTGCTCCGGATAAATCCGTGCATATGGAAAATATACTGGCAAGTCATCAATGAAGAATCTAAAGAAATGTGTTAGTTATGATATGCTTTGCTTCAATGAATGGTGAAAACTTACTTCATTAAGGATAAATATGGCGGGAAAGAGGGACTAGTGTGGGATCCGAAGTCCCAAGCAAACAAATTATTATTACATTTTTCCACTAGCCACTATCAAGTGGCGGTGCACACTAAAAAAAGAGTACTTTTTAAGTAGACGAATGCGCTAAAGTTACAACCAACCTAAGCACACTAGTAACTATTTTACGGCAGTCTTGTACCCGCAATTTGTGTAAATTTATACGGGTCGGGCGTAGTGTTGTTGTTATTTTGTCCGCCAACACTCTTGTCAATGTGTATTGGTCTATTTCTATCTTCAAATCTTCGTCCAAGTCACCCGGAAGACTGGCATCTAGAGTTGAGTAACCAAGCATTTGATAAAATACGAGAAATTGATATTCTCGATTTCGAATCCTTCACGAGAATTGATCTTAAGGAGCAGTCGCTGTAGCGTAAAGCTGAAAGAACATGAGGATATCTGCCTTGCAAAATCTCAAACTGCTTAACGGTATTGCAAGGTACTGTAAGCTCCTCAAAAGATCATAAGCGGTAGTCTCATCAAGCTGTGCAATTGTTTCGCCGCGGTCACTTTCTATCATCAGCTCAACTAATTGTGGAATCTTGAACGGTTTAAAAAGGGGTACTATCTGACCCTAGGACTTAATTACGGCATCCAATCCTGAGCTGCTTTAGTTTCATCCAACAAACGGGAATAGATTAATTGAATTGTGGGAATACAACTACCCCGTTTCTGTCATAAAGGTATCTGATGTTGAACAAGTCAATTTTGCGAAGCTGAAATTGATCGTTAGTTGTTAGTCTAAAGTTGTCCATATAGGGCCAGTCCACCCTGATATCCTCGAGCCATTGAACAAAGTCCTTAATGTAGTAACGAAAGAAAGTATCAGCCGATAACAAAAATCATAATTCGTTAATGACGGTTTGGCTGTCAAATTGTATCCATTCCCACGGCTGAGGCGCGTAGTTATTTAGCTGTAGATAAATCTTTGTGGACTTAAGCATGTTCGATGTATCCAGCGTGTAAGCTGACAACAAAGGGGACAGAACAATTATTGATCATCGTAACAATTTTCTTGAGGTAGTCAGATCCTAAGGTGTCAACAGCTAGCTGAAATTTTATGGGACCATTAAATTTCGATTCAAAATCGTTCAGCACCAATTTTAACATGCACACAGAATCTTTTCCGAAACTTTCGCCCACTGACACAACAAAACTATCCATGTTCAATATCCAATATTCTAATCCATTACTATTCCGCATCTTCGAAGTCTTGAAATCGTAACTTTTTCTGAATCGAAGGGTATTTCTCACCGAAGTCTAGAATCGCTTCCTCAATTGCGCTGCCATTATCATGGTGGCATATATCTTTCCGATAGATATCCTGTGACTCCGGGGAGCAACAAGCGAATTCATCCTGGAGCATGTGCTTCTCAATGCAAGCAGGTCACCAGTCGGACAATATGTTATTGTTAGGTTCTTCCAGTAGAACTGTTATGTGGGAATGTTAAAATCCCTCTTCAAAGCGCAGCCTCTTAAGTGTGCATTATACCACCTGATCATTATTCCTGCCGCAACCATCTGTTTGGGAATTTAAGGTTTAATAAATGGGATCTACAATGCAGCAGCTGCGGCACCCCTGGCTATAGCCATGCAGAAGCCCACAACAGTTAACACATCTACATACATGGGAGGGCAGTAAAATACATTAAACTCTATGCACTAAATTCATTAATAATAAGCTGTTTAAGTTTTGGATAAATAATGTCAGAGGTTTCCCCTTCAACCGATCTCAAGAGACCTTTCTTGTCATAGTAATCCAATAATGGAGTGGTTTGAGAGTGGTACATCTTAAGACGCTGCTTGAACACTTCAGCATTATCATCTTTTCGTTTGGTCAGCGATTCTCCAGTAACATCGTCCTTTCCAGGAACTTGTGGCGGGTTGAAATCCAAGTTGTATACTCTACCCGACGCTAGGTGCACAAATCTCTTCTCAATTCGATCTAAAATAGCCTCCTCTGGAACCTTCAGCTCTACCACTAAATTCAACGAAGACTCCGTCCCAAGTAATGTATGGTCCAGCGGTGGCGCTTGAGCCGCAGTACGGGGAAAGCCGTCCAAAATCCAGGAAGACTTTGGATTCAACCACTGGTTGCTCTTAAGTTCTTCGCGGATCAATGTCACCATAGTCTCATCTGGAACCAAGTCACCCTTCTCCAAATATGCTGCAACTTGGTTACCAATAGGAGTGTGATGTTTGATGTGCTTTCTGAGTGTATCGCCTGAAGACAATGATGCAATGTGCGGGAAATCCTTCAAGAGCCTTGAAGTCTGCGTACCCTTACCAGATCCGGGTGCCCCTAAGAATATTGTTCTTAATGGTCTCAATGCCACTGTCATTTTTTGTAGTTTTTTTTTTTTTTTTTTTTTTTTTTTTTTTTTTTTGCAGTGGTGATTTTTGAACAGATCTCCTCTCTTATACTTTCGTTTTAGTCACCGTGCCTACTCCGAAAATTAACTCCGCATCGGCAGTCCGTCAATGTCGGTCCGAGTGATCGCCCCCATGATCGAATTTTCAATTCCTCGGTGTAAATGCATTGGGAAAAGTCAGCTACGAAGTGAAGATGGTGGTGACTATCAATGTCGACGATAATTGACTTTATTTTTCGTGCTATTAGTTACTTTTTCGTTTGTTTTTTGTTTGTTTTGAGGTTACAGAAAGGGAAAGAGTTTTAGTGAACTCAAAGATGAAGAAATCCCTATAACAGCATATACGACTCTCCGTTACATAATAATAATAATAATCAATTTACTGTGTATGAAGTGAAATAAAAAAATACTGTGAGTATGCATACATGACTCTCCGTTACATAGAAAAGTTGAAACTAAGGCAGCAAGTTGCATTTGGCCCGTTTTGATTAGTATTACTAGACAGTAATAACAATAATAAAATCATTCGCATGTACTGCTATCCGACTGTCTACACTTTCCCGAGACGTAGATTCTTCCGAAAAGATTACGGCGTCGTTTCTACAACGTTTCTGCTTAATGCAAAAGGGACATCATCTTCCCGTTAACGTTTCTCTTTCTGTGCGCAGCCCCGGATTATCGACGCGCGTAGACATTTCAATAAACGCGTAGATTAGACGCGTCGGTTATCTCACTTTTTTTTCCAGGCATAACCAGATTCTCTTTTCTCCCCTATCAATGACCACCAGCAATCCACCAAGTACACCAGGTAGCACGGGCTCGCGTGCGAAGTCACAGACCAGTGTGCTCAGTTTTTTTGCAAAAAAAGTAAGGAGATTCATGTGCAGTCCCTGTGCTAACCAGTTACTAATGATTGACAGAAAAAACCGGCGCCTGATAGTGAAACTAGCGAAAACAACTCTACTCCCGCAAAAAAGCTAGACTCAAGTCCCATCAGGAAGGAAAATGAGCCTCCTTCAAGCCCTATTGGAAGGAGTAAACGAACTGTTAACTATGCTGAGTCTGAAGATGAAGAGGATATGGTAGCGGCACCTACTAGTAGACGCGCATCAATGAAGAAACGTAAGGTTTTGGATTCTGACGACGAAGACGAGTACAAGGAAGAAGATCACCAGTCTGACGAAGGGGATGAGGAAATGGAAGATTTTGTTGAAGATCCTCCTTTGACTGCGAAAACGCCAAAAAGTCTGAATAAATTCACATCCGGCTCGTCCTACAAGGCGTCTCCTAAATCATCGGCAACCCCAACACCTTCGAAGCGGTCTAAATCTCCTACTGAAAATAACAGCTTATCAGAAGAAAGATACTACTGGCTGGTTGATATCAAAGATGCAGACGGCCATCCTACGGATCACCCAGACTATGATCCCAGAACGATTTACGTACCAAAATCGGCCTGGTCCAAGTTCACACCGTTTGAAAAACAATACTGGGAAGTTAAAAGCAAAATGTGGAATACGGTTGTCTTTTTTAAAAAGGGCAAATTCTATGAATTATACGAGCCGGATGCGGAGATCGCCCATAATCAATTCGACCTGAAGCTAGCGGGAGGCGGTCGTGCAAACATGAGACTGGCCGGAGTTCCTGAAGCAACTTTTGACTACTGGGCTAGCGCATTTATTGCTCGAGGATATAAAGTGGCTAAAGTCGATCAAAAGGAAACTGCTCTAGCAAAAGAGATGCGTGATAGGACTGGCGGTAAAAAAGAAGAAAAAGTTATCAAAAGAGAACTGTCCTGTGTGTTGACTGGGGGAACATTGACTGACGACACAATGCTGGTTGATGATATGAGTACTTATTGCATGGCTCTAAAACAAGATGGTCAACAGTTCGCCATTTGTTTTATTGATACTTCCACGGGCGAAATCTTAGTATCGGAATTCCATGATGACGTGGATTATTCTCAGTTTGAAACTTTAATCGCACAAACAAGACCAAGAGAGCTCTTGTTAGAAAAAAACGGCTTGGATCAAAGGGCCACAAGAATCCTTAAGAACAACACGTCCTTAGAAACCTTGTGGAATTTTCTAAAGCCGCAAACAGAGTTTTGGAACGAAGACGTAGCAAAAGATGAAATCCGCAAGGGAAGCTATTATGAAGTGTATCCTCAAGTATTGGATCAAGTTCTTCAAAGTCACCCTCTTTTAACTTCTGCATTTGGGGCGCTTTTGTGGTACTTGAAAGAATTGAAATTAGATCAAAGCCTTGTTTCATTGGGTAATTTCAAATGGTATGACTCCTTACAAAAGGGCACTTCAATGGTTTTGGACGGGCAAAGTCTACAAAATTTGGAAATATTTGCAAATACCTTCAATGGTGGTCCTGAAGGCACCCTATTTAAATTATTGAACCGATGCATTACTCCGTTCGGTAAGAGAAAGTTAAAAGACTGGATGTGCCATCCTTTAATGGATAGTGCGAAAATCAATGCTAGATTGGATGCCGTTGACTTCTTGAACCAGAACCATGAAATTTACAATTTCCTTGAAAGGAAACTAGTCCTAATGCCTGATTTGGAAAGAATGCTGTCTCGTGTTCATTCCAGCTTAATCAAGGTTAAGGATTTTGTTGATTTGATTCAGAGCTTTGAGCTCATTTATACTCTAGCTCAAAAAATACAAGAATTCCCTGGTGTAAATAAGCAAGGGGGCGTTCTACTGCAGCTACTTGACAATCTACCCCATCTGGAAGAAAAGCTTCCGTACTGGCATAATGCGTTTGACCATAAGCGGGCTAAAGAGGATGGAATAATACTGCCTGAGCCAGGTGTTGAAAAGGATTTCGATAATTCTCTTGAAGAAAACCAAAAATTAGAAGAAGAATTGGAAGTGCTTCTGAAGGAATACAAAAAAACTTATAATTGTAAGGAGATGTGCTTCAAGGATTCTGGTAAAGAGCTGTATCTTATTGAAGTTCCAACAAGTAAAGCTTCATCGCTTCCGCAATCTTGGATTCAAATGGGATCTAGTTCAAAAGTCAAACGCTATTGGTCTCCGGAGGTCAAGAAGCTGGTGCGAGAACTGGAAGAATCTAGAGAGAGACATAAGGTAATTGCCGATAATGTGAAAAATCGGCTTTATGCACAATTTGATGAGTCTTACTCCTCTCATTGGTTACCAACAGTCAAGATTATTGCGAGCATTGACTGCTTGATCAGTCTTGCGAAGACCAGCAACAGTCTTGGGGAACCGGCTTGTCGTCCTCAACTCGTGGAGTCTGAACAGGGCATGGTAGAGTTCAAAGAACTCCGACATCCTTGTTTTGGTGCGACTTCTACTGCTGAGTTCATTCCTAACGATGTTTCTCTTGGTGGTGATCGTCACGCCAATGTGACTTTGTTGACAGGTGCAAATGCAGCGGGTAAATCAACGATTTTGAGAATGACTTGTGTTGCTGCAATAATGGCACAAATTGGGTGTTATGTACCATGCGAGAGTGCGAGATTAACCCCAGTAGATCGTATCATGACCCGTTTGGGTGCCAATGATAACATTTTTGCTGGTAAGTCTACGTTCTTTGTGGAATTATCGGAAACCAAAAGAATGCTGAATGAGGCGACGAGCAAAAGCTTACTGGTTCTTGATGAGCTGGGACGAGGTGGTAGTAGCTCTGATGGTTTTGCCATTGCTGAGGCCGTTCTACATCATATTGCAACCCACATCGGCAGTATTGGATTTTTTGCAACTCATTATGGCAGTCTATCCAACAGTTTCAAAAATCATCCTCAGGTTGAACCAAAAAGAATGGCGATATTAGTTGAGGATGAAACCAGAAAAGTGACGTTTTTGTATAAGCTTGAGGAAGGGGTATCGCCCGGGTCATTTGGTATGCATGTGGCTGCAATGTGTGGGATTGACAAATCAATTGTGGATCGTGCCGAAGAGGCTGCTAAGGAGTTTGAGCACACCGCTAAAATGAAACGCCTATTGGATGTCGATCATGACCTGGTTCCCCTTTCTACTCAATCAGATTTTGCATGGATTGTCAATCACAAAGACGTGAACGTCTCCAAGAGGGGGATGCAGAATATAATCCAAATGGTCAATAGTCTCTGAAAACAGTGTTTGATAAGGAAATTGGGTATTTGGTACGTCATATTATGATATAATATTGGTAAAGTTATCCCTATTGTTAATTTTCTCTATTGAACTACGACTGTGCTATTCATTGAATCAAAAAGCATAATCTCCGTTAGTTGTTTTCTACGCCAGAAGATGGTATTTTGATTATAAAGGGTATATGAGAAGTGTAGTCTACCCTGTTATACATAGAAAATATTATTATAAATAATCGGTCTTTAATGAAGATGTTTTTATTCGTGGGTTTACCCTCGCAATAATAACTGCACATTTAGTTTGTTGCAAGTCCCAGACCCTTATGCATCCACGTCCTAATTCTAATTCGACTGAAATTTTTGTCTTTGGAATAATGACTCAACTCCTCGAACAGGCTATAGCAATGTGAAAATTTCATTATTGTTCTTTACTCAATCTATTCTCCTTAACTTAATTTATTCATGATAGTCTTTCTAAATCCTATGAAACGGCATTAGACATTTAACCTAGTGTATTCGGCGTCTATAAGAGCCCGTGAGCCATAAATTCGCTTTACTTAGCACTAATTCACTAAATCTCTTCATGTCCATTCAATTGTTGGTAAGTTCAATATCTATTCCGAAAATTAAACCTTTATATTCCAATTTGGCGTTGACCAGTAGCTTGAGTTGCTGGCTCCTAAAGTTTTTACTCTAGTTCCTCGCTGTTCTTCTGCTTTGTCCTCGCATGTCCTTAATGAAATCTGCTATTGCTTTTAACCCGGAGGTCGTTTCCAATAGTTATCTGTTCTCAAGATCATTGTCCTAGACGGCCACGAACCGGGCGTTAACGATAAGAATATGTATGGTTTCGTTTTCACCACGCAATCGCACAAAAAATACTTCTTCTTTTGATACCCAGTGTAATCGAACCTCTGAGCCAGCCAAGGAATATCCAGCTCTATATGGAAGCCGAGGTCCCTTTGACATTTAATCTAGTATATACGTGTGTATGTAGGACCTGGCAGGGGAGATTGTGATTCATTTACTCTCTTCTCATACGTCGTCCCTCCCTTTTCAATTCAAGGGGACAATGACTATTGTTGATGTCGGATACAGTTAAACCGGGGAATCAGATACGGTGCTCGAACGGATACTGAGCCTTGGAATGGTTTGATCTTTCAGTTCAATTTCGGCGCGTGAATCCACACGATTTTTTTTTTTTTTTTAATTTCTAATTAATATTAATATCCGCTGTTGGGCGTTTTGCCAATTTAAAGAGAATCGAAATTTTAAAGAATCCGGATTAACAATATATATTTCATGATCTGAGACACTGCAGCTGTGCGGTGTCGCGTGCATGCGGCTGCAGCATGCCAACAGATCAATTCAATTGCAATTCAAAATTATGCAGAGGTAATAGCTATGCGTACAACGTTGTACGTACCCGTCGCGAACTAATTGGGTCTGAATGCATATGGGATCCGGGATAGTGAAGTATGCATAGCTATATAGACGCATCTCTGCTCGGCAAGTATCGATGTTGCTGGCTGATCTGTATGAACTGAAAGACCTGAAAAAAAAAGGAAATGGATGCAGAGGTTTTGAATCCAACATAACAGTATTGCTAGCACCGAGTAGGATTAATGCAAGGGCCGCAGTAGCTGAAACTGGTCACTTTGGCGTAAGAAGTGAGCATCTGCCTGCTCGTACACGTCTAGGTAGCTAATAGTTAGAAGTAACTATATATGTATGAAACTGAATAGTAACTCATGTCCCTAACATGATTTGGGATAATCTAGTATTCACAAGTGGGTGTATAGGCGCAATTCGTCACTTACAGCTACAGTTTCATCCGATCATATTAGAAATTAGAGGGATGTTATAGCTACCAATTTTGACGCAGAGACTGCTTACGAGAATCGGGGTGTTGACGCTGTTTTTCACGCTCAGTTGCTGCTATAGAAGTACCGATTGTGGGTCAATGATCTGGGGGAAGGGGCAAGCTGACCACTACATAATTGGGTCATTATACTGAGCTCGAGCATTTTGTAGTTGAACGATTAAATGCGTTGACTGATCCTCGCTGTCAACCCCGGAAACGCGAATATGATCGTCATGCAATGAGTAACGAGTTTATACGCCATCCTTTGAGAAGGTGAACTTCATCCCCCCCCCCC
>JAJLUR010000311.1:0-12461 GCA_030674225.1 Blastobotrys terrestris
GGACCTGCCTGTTTCGGAATGAGAGATTCGGACTTGCATTACCTTTGAAATAATAATCATAAAAAAGCTAGTGAATTTCATCAAACATGGATATATTAAAAATAAAAATGCACAACGGTCTATATTTTACAATGCAAAATTTGTATTTATTCTTTTCCCTTAGCACTGAGAAGGAAACTTCTTTTCGCTCATCTTGTCCTCATCATCATCCAAAGATTGGGCGGCAATGATTTCCTCCGGATGAGAGTCACGACGAGCTTTAAGCACATCATCAGTAGTGGCTCTGTGTTCTGGATCGGTCTTCATGAAGTGAGTTCTACCCCATGCAAACCAATAAATAAGACAATAGATCATGTAAATGCCAACGACAACACAAACGTAGTTCATGTTACCAGCATCTACTGGCATTTCCGGCGGGAAAGAGAAAAAGACGCAGGCAAAGATAGTCCAGAATACAACAACCAAGTTGGCAATCAGTCCGACGTGTCCTAACCAGAACGGACCATGGGGGATTCTTCTCTTTTTACCGAGAAGACAGAGGGTTGGAACAACGTAAGACAGAAGCAAGAAGATGATACAACCAACCAGCATAGAGTTGAACGCGGTTTCGGAACCCAAGTAGATGCATCCCAAAATGGCAACCCAGATATTGGACATGAGATGGGCATTGAATGGAACGTCGTTAGTCACCTTGGACCAGTATCTGGAACCAGGCAGACCATTGTCTCTAGCGAACGACCAGCAAAGACGAGCTTGCCAGGTGTGAGAGGAGATGACGCAGCCAAAGGCGGTGAGAACAACAAGAACACACAGACAGGTGGCTCCTGCCTTGCTTTGAAGTGCCTGGTAGTAAATGTCCAAGATTGGCAAGCCGGTATTGGAAGCGTAAATGTCGTCCAAGTTTCTGATGCAGAAGAACATGGAGATGACATAGCAGAAGGAGGTACCAAAGCCCATTGCAACCGTGGACATGATGGAGATTGGAATGATTCTCTCTGGCTCTGGAACTTCTTCGGCCATGTGGGTAGCGCAATCCAGACATGAGAAGGACCAGTTTGGATTGATCAAGCCGACAAAGAATGCGATTGCAGAAGACGACCAGCCAGTACCGTTGTTGAACTCGACAAAAACAAAGCGAGCGGATTGGTAGTGCCCACTAGAGCAAGCCAAGACGGTGATGGTGATGGTGACGAACGAGAAGATGGAAGTGTACAGGGCGGCTTGGGAGACCTTTGGCAGCCATTTGGCGTAGCAGTTGAACAAGAAACAGAACAAATTGATGAGCTGATAGGCGACAAAGACGTTCCATCGTTGCCATTCGAACCCTGGGTTGTTCAAGGTGTACATACCCACTACGGCGGTAGCGATGGTAAGGGCGGTAGAAGCTGAGGTGAAGACAGCACCAGCCCAGGCGAAGGCACCGCAGAGATAGGCCAAAAATCCGGCATATTTCTTGGGAGCCAAAACGGTGGTCCAGTAGTATTGACCGCCAGAGTTGGGCATGGCGGAGGACATTTCAGAGAGCGTGATAGCGATGCAGGTAGCGACGCATGCAATGATGATGATGCCGTAGACAATCAATAAGGGTCCACCAGACGAAATACCCGTGATCAATGACGCGGAGATACCGAACCAGGAGTTTGTTAATCCGAATCCGACACCCAACACAGACCAAATGGAGAAGTTTCTTTGCAGCTCGGGCTTGTAGCCCATCTCAGCCAGTTTTAAGTTATCGTCAGCAGCCATTTTTCTTTCTTATTGCTAGCGAGGGAGAACGGGGTATAATAATCAAATACAAATAAATAAGAAGAAACAACAACAACCACAAAAAAAAAAAAAAGAACTCCTTGTTTTAGTCGTTGGGGTTGAAAGAAGTGTTCTGCTGGTCTTTATGACCTGGTATATATATATACAGATGTATCCTCCAGACAGTAGTAAAAAACAAAAAAAAAAAAAAAAAAAATGTCTCACTTTCACTATGAAATCTATGACTTCATGCAAAAAAAAATTCACTGACAAGAAATTTTTCCCAAAATGGAAAATCTCTACTTCCTACCCCCCCAAATCGAGACTCTAGCTCTCTGTCGATAGCCCTTTATTCTGGCTACAACTCTGAAGTGCCGATCGCCGTTGGAACTTTTTCCCCCCGCGCACGCGTGTCTTAACTATATGCGCGTACGCGCGACCGGTCCTTATTGGATCCGCGACTTGCGCGTTGGGAGGGAGCTCGTGTTATGTTGCTCGTTTGAGGATGTTGGGCGATCACTCTCTTTGGGTGACAGTGCCGTATGGGATCTGCGGCGCAGAACCCAAGGTAAGCGCCCGCGATTGGTAAACAAAACAGGAAGTTAGATGTACCAGAAAAAGAAAACATTGTCGCGTTATCATTCCGCCCCCAATCGTGGGTTAGGGCAGCTTTGGGTAGCTGGGTAAATTAATGATGTCATGCGAGAGGGGTAAAAATTCCTGGATATTAAAAATAAAAAAAATAATAACAAGACATAATTATATGCCAAATTTTCTGCTTAGTCTTAAAAAAAAAAAATAATGCTCCTTTGATTTTGGCTCATATATATATACTATAAAACGGGATAAGTTTCTGAAAAAAAAAAAAAAAAAAAAATTGGTATATGTAAAACGTTTTGGATGATCAAGATCTACGTTGAGATTGCCGGTCCCAGAAGAAGCTGGATTTGGAGGGAACTGAGGACGGAATCTCACAAGTAGATGCGTAATCCACTAATCTTGATTGGACCAATTGGTTGAAGCAATACAATGGACAGGAATTCCCTGGTCCATCCTCACACTCTGGAATCGGCAGGACCGCACCATTCAAAAGTACCCGAACAAAATGTTTGGTCTCATTCTCCTTGTCATAATGGCAATCGTCGCATCGCAATCGCTCAATTGTAATGTGCTGTCTCATCGGGGAGATGTCTGCGGCGATCCAATCAGACCCTTGGCTTGGCCGATAATCCTTCGATAGCGGGTATTCAGGGTTCCAGAAGCCCAAGGCTGAGAAAAAGGCAGTCACTTCCTCATGGTGCGTGAAGCTGAAGTACATGTTAGCAGTGTCGCCACGCTGGTGATGACGGTTACGATGATGGTGATGGTGATGGTGGTTATGACGGCCTCGATCATCACAGTGATGAGCACTTTCTTCCTGAGAAATGTCAATGGTAATATTCTTCAATCCAGAAGAACTCGAGTTGAACTGGGTCATGTTGCGGGCAAGGTAGTCTCCGTGTGAATAATACTCATGGCCATCCTCATCCGACTCGTCGTCACAATATTCATGGTGGTGCTTGTATTCCTCACTATCATATTCGCTGTAACGGCAATCTCCATCCTCACAGTAATCCTCACAGCTTTCGCTGTCGCAAGCATAGTAACCATCGTCGTCATCCTCTTCATCATCATCATAATCGTGCTCATAACCGTCATGGTCGTATTCACCGTGATGATATCCGTCATATTCCTCGTGGCCGTGTCTATACCCAGTATCATGATGAAGCAACTCAATCAACGACCGGGTATATGGCGAGCCGACGGCCCTCGTGTATTCATTTCCAGGCCCACGGGCATAGTAATCTAGCACGTCCTGATCGTACTCGTGGACAACCCATTCATCGTGGTGGAAAATGTCACAAAACTCTGAATGGCCCCGGGCATTCAGCTCATACGCACACAGAGAAAACAAGTTGCTGATATCTTCAATGTCCAAACAAGCGTCCGCATACTGGTTCAGCCGATTCAAGATTTCCTGTCCGGCATCTCCATAGAGGTATTCCCGGTACCGCTTCTTGGCGTGGTTCGCCCGTTCCTTGTAAGGGTGACAGCTTTCATATGGCGTCAGACTGTTGGCTCCATACATTTCGTCTTCGTCCAAAAGAACAAGGTCACTGCGTTCATCCCATGAAAACCCGTGGTCGTCAAAAAATCCTTGAATGAATTGGTGCGCCGTCTCCTGCACTCGTCCCATAGACGCAGAGAAAAGTCCAACCTTCTTGGAAACATGTTCAATCAAATGGCCATATCTTTCGTAAAATTCGTGGCCAAGTCTCCTGGCACTCTCCCTCCCGGAAAATCGACCTCCGTAGGTAAGTTTCCCAATGTCGCCTTCATCCATGAATAACTCATATCCCCTCAGAAACTCAAGCGGCCCGTGGGGCCCGCTTTCCTTGATCTTACGAATTGTTTCTTCAAACCTGCAGAACTCATGCTCGTCAGGAAATCGCTCTGCATGGCGACTGAGTAAATGCACTTGATCAACATGGCATCCATCCGGAATAGACGAGTCAACCTTCTGGCACAACTCGTGGTATGGGCCTTCGGTGCCTGTAAAACGAAGCAGGTTATTCCAGTCCTCTGACCCACGCTGACTGATACTCATTCCATTGTTGAGCTCGGTATAACTGTCGTATTTATCCCACGCTTCAACCACAGCCACCCCGAGAAGTGATGCAAAATTCTTAATCGCTACCATTCTGCACCTAACTCTTTTATTCTCCACATAACTGGTCCTTGCACCGTTTTATATCTTAATCCCTCCAGATTGTCTTTAATGAAATAAAAAGATTGCGGAAATCTCCTTTCAATTAGCTCGATTTCCTCCGATCTTGGCCCTAACAATATCTTGAACTGTGTTGTTGCAATCTTAACCACGAATCCTTGGTACGCCTGTCACCTTACTCTTATATCCAGCAGACTGCCAAAGCACAGCTTTTTATTGAAGGCTACTTTCACACATATAGAAAGCTTTATTCTCTATATCCTTGCCTCGATGTCTTACAACTGTCCAACGTTCAATTTCTTTTTTTTTTTTTTTTTTTTTTTTTTTTTTCTGCCATGGGCACAGTAGCCAAGGATAGAAATTTGTTTCTTCATTGCTCCACAAAAATTAGTCTTCTCCAGTCTATAGGCTGCACCAAAGCTTTTATTTAGTGGAAATAGTTCGCACCACGGGCATATACTTTAATCCTGCCCACCTTTGAATGTATGCAGGGCATATGTGAAGGAAGTACTAATAATAATACATCAATTTACTCCTGAGTACATACATATAAATGAATAACATCAAGCAGGATAATTCGCATATTTGCCCAATACAGGCGTTTCGGCATTTTAAACAACCAGACAGGTGATGGCGCCGGATTTCCCTTAATTTCATGAGCATGTAGGAAAACCATTTCGTATGACAATGAACTCTAGACTTCACTGGATAAAACCCACACAAGCGACTCTTCCACAGAAGAGATTTCCATCTAATAATAATAATTATTATCATATTTAGAGTCCTATGTAGTTACCTACAGCGTAGTAGGACTAGTTCTCAACGTTGGTCCAATTCAGACGTGTCGACATTTTTACTGTTCTCTCATGTGTCACATGGTATCGTTGGCGACGGAGCCGGATTCCCCTCTAGTTACCTAGAGTGCACAGGAAAACCATTTCACCTTTCCGATAATCAGGGCTCATGGATGATTACCCGGTTTCACTGGGGAAAACCTGTACAAGCTACTCTTGTTGGTAAGAGCCATACCGTCTTATAAGTGCGGCTACATTTTGTAAATCCCGCTGGCAGCTTCGCGACGTTGTGCCATTGCCCCCGGCAGGCAGATGGGTTAGGGACTTTACCTGCCACAATCTGGGTTAGCGTGCGCAATCCGTTCTGCCCTAGATCGAACTCGGCGCCTGGAGAATTAACACGCCAAGGGCTGCGCAGATTCCACTTTTCTAATACAATAGTTGCTAGGGATATAATAATAATAATTTACTCCTGAGTACATACATTTTGAACACTTTGGACAAATACGCTTATTCGCAATGCTTTGCACCCATTTCTGACGTCTGTATCTGTCTCTTATGTCACAGTAGCTCAATTATCAAAACTATGCATATTCGATACATCAAATATATAATATTTTTTTTTTGAAAAAAAAACATCACGTGACTACTCACGTGATATTTGGCGGCAACAAGACATTAACCCAAAACTACGTTTTTTTCGCGAATTGCCTTGATGGCCAAGTTGGTAAGGCGTATCACTAGTAATGATAAGATCGTCGGTTCGAATCCGGCTCGAGGCAATTTTTTTCGACCGATATATATCGATATATATATATATCGCGATCGATATATATCGATATCGATATCCGATATATATATATATATATATCGGTATATCGCGCGCTATATATATAGCTATATATAGCTAGCGCTATATATAGTATAGCTTTATATATAATTTAATTTTTTTTATTTCACTTCATTTATTATAATTAACTACATATATATTCGTACACGTTTCTACTAAATATATACCTATTTGCGCAAATAAATTACTGTGAAGACCTTATAGCGGTCAACGGGCTAGTTCGGTTTTATAGGGATAACAATTGTATTGATCTTTTTCAATCCCAAATAGGTGAGACTTGACAAAAAATCCTAACACAACCGCTCTGAATACCGATTATACGCAATTATTTCAAGATTTTTTCCGGTCTATAATGGATTCCTCGTTTTACCAAATCACAAAATTTGTAAAGCTTCCCTAGATGATCTAAAGGCGCACCATCTACGAAGTGGCGAAATATATAGCTATATATATTATAGTATACGTATACGTAGCTAGTACGTATATATAAATCATATGCATGATAATGATCATTTTGTCCCTGCTAGTATAGCGCTGATCCAGATAGCGCTAGCTATAGAAGGCTAGGTGGGCAGAATCTGTTCCTATATATTACAAGCTGGAAGAACAATTTACACAATCTACAAAGTTTCATGGGCGTTTCGCCACTTCGTAGATGGTGCGCCTTTAGATCATCTAGGGAAGCTGTACAAATTTTGTGATTTGGTAAAACGAGGCATCCATTATAGACCGGAAAAAATCTTGAAACAATTGCGTATAATCGGTATTCAGAGCGGTTGTGTTAGGATTTTTCGTCAAGTCTCACCTATGCATATTTGGGATTGAAAAAAGATCAATACAATTGTTATCCCTATAAAACCGAGATAGCCCATTGACCGCTATAAGGTCTTCACAGTAATTTATTTGCGCAAATAGGTATATATTTAGTACTAGTACTAGTAGAAACGTGTACGAATATGTAGTTAATAAATGAAGTGAAACAAAAAAAAAAATTAATTTAAATTTATTTAATTTAATTTAATTCGAAATCATCGATATCGATCGATCGATATTGCACGATATCATGCATATATATGCATATGCCTATGCCTATCAATCAAATTAAAACAAAAGTAGAAAGCCATAAATGCAATGCAAATTAAAAATACAATATATAGTGCGGTCAATAACTACTATGTGTGAATCCATTCATGCCTGCCGAGCAAATTCATTGGTCGCTGTTCATCATCTTCTTCAACATCCGTACCTGCGCCATCAATTGATATGTTCGTTGCTGCGATCACATCGTACAAGGCATAGATTTGATCAGCCTTACTCTCCATCTCATCCACAAGATCTTTGAGGCCAACGGCTAGTTCTCGCCTTTTCCGTCGATGGTTTGCCGGGTTACTTCCACTATAATCTGTCATCAAATCAGAATATTGGGCCTTAAGTGTTGACAACTCGCTGCTCATTTTTTCGAGCACCATCTTGACTGATTCTTCGGGCTCCATCGATGGTCTCACTGTGTCTTCCTCTTCCCAATCAGTGTTTTTCTTGTGTTCAAAAACTTTGAACTGAGTACGGTTCTTCATATCAGACGATGATACAGCTGTAGCCGTAGAACAAATATCGCATTCTGGAGGGATGGTCTCATATACGCGGTCCAATAGTCTTGGGACTTTTCCAGATTTTTTGTTATAAGAGCCCACAGATTCGTTTTTTAAAGTTTTTTCACTATCACGTGTTTTTGCTGAATTGAAACCTTTTGCTTGTGCGTGGATTGTGTTGTTGCGATGTTGATTATATTTTGGCCGCTTCAGTTCGGTCGCTTCTTGCTCAGATATAGAAGCGTCGGACACTTCTTCTGATTCAAAGCACTCAGAATTGCTCTCAAACGGTCCGTCTCCTTCCTCCTCGTTTTTGTCAGATTCTGATTCGGATATTTCTACTACCTTTTTTGCCGATGGTTTCTTTCGAGTGACTGCATTTTCTCTGGCTTTCTTTCTAGGCACAGTTGTGGTCTTTATAGTAGCTTCAGTCTTTTGAGTCGAAGACTGTGTCTCGCGGGATTTTAATTTTTCGACAATACCCTGTAAAGCATCAATTATACTGTCGTCAACAGATTCACGCTGAGATTCAACAGACTCTCCGTTGTCATTGGTTTCTTTCGAGGAATCCTGCACACCTTCCTCTTTCCCGGACTCATTGTTATTTGAGCGAATACCGGTGCTATCTTTTTCTAAAATCTTCAGTAGCAATCGCTTGATTTCATCATTTGGGTCTTCGCTCTTAGCTGAATCCGCCTTTGTCGCAGTGTCAACTGTATTCTGAGCAGTATCGTTAAATGTGACCGCTGGAGTCGAGGCATTCTCATTGAGAATAGGTCGGTTGTTAATACTATCTTCAAATTGCTGATTGTGTAGTCTGGTAACTTCTGACTTCAAGTTGCTGATTTGATTTTCCAAGTATTCTATCTGAGTGTCCTTGTCATTAATTGTCCCAAAAGCATTGTTTCGTTGTTGAGCAAGCTCCTGAGCTTTTTCTTTCAAAATTCTGTATTGTTCTTTGAGATAGTTGACTTCATTATCGTCAGCATGCATGTGTTGATCTTGCTGCATTTTCAAACTAGCTGCCATCATCTTGTATTTACGAGCGCGTTTCTCCATGTCATCAAAGCGTGATAATTCTTCATTATACTTTGCCCTGATAGATTTGAGTTCATTCTCTTGGCTCTTGATCTTCTCTAATAATGACGACTTATCGCTTTCCAATTTATCGACCTTTCTCTGAAAGCTGTTAAATGCGGTGAATAGGGCTTGGTCGTCGGGATCGACTGGAACAGATGCAATTGTTTTATGACGCGCTTCTTTTCTTTTTGACCCGGTTTCAGATGAAAATATCGACGACAATCCAGTGATATCGGGAAGATTCTTATTTTCCAGATTATTATCATGGTTGTTGTCCAGCTCTCCTCTCGTTGCCTTGAAAAATGATGCGTCGTCCTTGTACTCGGTTGGAATTGCAAAATTATACTTCTTGTTACTTTCTTCCTCACTAGTAGTACGAGCGTTTGCCAGTGGAGACTGGCGTTTTGGAGTTGGCTTTCTTGTCTGCTCGGTCACCTTGTGAGCAATAGGTGAATGTCGGCCACCATTGGACGATGTGGATGACCGTCTACTATAATTAACTGATAGGTTTCTGGCCTTTCCGCGTCCGTATTCTATGCTATGATCAGAGGAAATAAAATGATTATCGTTGGCATAAGAGAAATTGTTGAAATGCTGCTTTGCCTCCATAGACGGCATCTCAGGTGATAGAAAGTTACTGTTATTTTGATAATTTGCGCGTTTTTTGGAACCCCCAAAACTTTGGTCGGAAATGTCGAAGCCAGAACTCATGTCAAAATCCTCATACTTATTTTGATCCTTCGTGGAATAGTTATTGTTTCCGGGAACCTCAAAATTAGTCTCACTGATGTCAAGATCAGACATATTCAGATTCAACGTAGAATGAGCCTGCGGAGGAGGAGGGGACTGGCTCTCTGGCATATTTTCAAGGTTAAGCTTTTAAGCAGTGTTGTAATAGCAGTGGATGGTTCGCTCGAAACGAATGTATGCACGCCGGAAAACAAATATCGACCACTCAGTAAAAAAATAAAATAAAATAAAATAAAAGGTGTACCTGTCAGCTATAGGCGTGCCTTTTTAGAAAGCTCAATGCAGTTGTTGGTGTGCACGAAGAATTTAAGATGGCTGGAATAAACGTTGTTGTGGTTTCAGACAGCGCGTGTTGTTTTGTTTTTTCTCTGCGCGTTTAGAAATATCACAACAGTCGATTGTTGCCATGGCAACGAAGCTCGTAAAGAATCGAATTTTGATTAATCGTATTTTGTGATGCAGGCTATGAGGATTTTTGTTGACCGGAGCGATTGTACATACAGCTTCTGTTTGCTTAGTCTAGAGGTCGTTATGAATGGACATTATTTGTTTGTAGCGTGTAGAGGAAGAATCGGTGAAAGTAGTACGGGAATAACAAATTTTACTGGGAAATCGTTTGACTTTTACCCGTCATACTTGAGCTAATCCAAATAGAGATCGAAGTTCTAGCCAAACCTACTCAATTTCGAAGTATACTCAGATTCGGTCGCGCACTTTCTGGGAAAACTCCATTCAGGAATAAGTATGACGACTTCCCAAAAACTACGGAGCATGATTTGGACAATTATACATGTACACCATATGCTTGTGTTAGCTGTTTACCAATTTCTCCCTTAAACTGTGCAGACGTAAATTTCTTTTTTAATTCACTTAATTTATTATATGGTTCTACTAATACCTATTTGGGGGTAAATAAATTACAGTGACGGCTTTAGTGGTCAATGGGCTAACTTGGTTTTGGAAGGCCATAACAATTGTATTGATTCCGTTCAATCCCAGGGGATGAGGAACACCAACACAGACACTTTGAATGGTGATTGTAAGCAATTATTTCAAAAAATTTCCGGTTTATACTCCGGTTAGGAACAAGTTATGCATAGCAGAAAACGTGGATTTTTTTTTTTTCAAAATTCCTGGTTTTCCATGGCCACCAAATGCAATCACAAAAAATGTTAATATTAAAACAACCAAAATTGAATTAATATAATTATAAGGATCTATAATATAATATAATATGCATATAAGGTATACTATAGTACTAGGTACTAGTATAGCTAATTATATATATAAATCTAGATCTATAGCTATAGGTAGATCGCGATATCGACATGCATATATATGATATCGATCCAACAGTATACGTACTAGCGTATACGTATATACATGCATATATAGTCGTGAATTGATCCCAGGATCATTTAGGATAGTTAGGGCCGAGTCAAAGGTCTCTAGCCACTTCCCTCTCACACAAGAGCTTCCCCTTAGTCGTAAGGGCTCCTCCGTGGGTAAAAGGTGTTGGAAGCTCAATAATACATTTCTTGATGTTGGCTCAATCCAACGCCATGCATAGCATCACTCAGAATACGCTTATAATTTGTCGTTAGCAAAAGGCTGTGACCCTGAAGTTTCTTTGGAGCGCAGCAAGACGGCAGCCCGTAGGGTATTGATTGGAGCCGGTAATCTTCTGGAACAACAACAACGACCTAGCCCTATCTCTCAAGAAGCGCATGCCGCAGAATCGAAAGCTTTCCGGCTTCGCCCCCCTCGAGCTAACACTTCATCAGTTGAATCCAAATCAATCGATATTTCGCTCCAAATACAGCAGTCGTCTAGCCTTATGAGGGAACTAAAACTCTCTGATAACCGGGTTCTGACATCTACCAAGTAAATGGTGCGCCATGCGTTTCACTATTTCATGGAAGTTTTTGGATCCAAAGAGACGGACTCAGTCGCAGCGGAGCGGCTCTTATCTGCTGTTCCTGATAGCCAAAAGTTGACCCCCTCAGAGCGACTTACACTGGAACGAGGTTTTTCGGAAGAGGAGCTCTCTCAAGCGTTGGCAAGATGCAAGAAGCGATCCGCACCTGGGTCCGATGGCCTCACCGTTGCTTTCTACCACAGTTTATGGTCTAGTCTCAGTCAGCCATTGACAAACGCAGCCAGCTTTGCGCTTGAAAAGTATTCCTTCTCTCCGTCACAACGACATTTGGTTATTCATTTAATTCCGAAAGGACATAGAGCTACCCCTCACGATCGCACCAACTTGAAGAACTGGCGTCCTATCTCTCTCATGAATGCAGACATGAAGATAATTTCACAAGCAGTGAATATTCGCCTGCACAAAGTGATAGACAATGTAATCCATCCATCTCAAACTGGCGTTATCCCGGGACGTAACCTTGGTCAAAACATCACAGACATTCAAGCGTTGCTTCAATGCCCACAGTTTACAGGATATCTAGCGTCTTTAGATTTTGAAAAAGCTTACGACCGGCCGATGTCGACCTATTTGGATCAAGTCCTGCAGTGCTTTGGATTTGGCCCAAGATTCAGGCATATTGTGAAAACTCTTGTTGACAATACAACTGCCAGTGTATGCATCAATAATCACCTGGGCCCAGCATTCCCTACTGTCTCGGGAGTGCGCCAGGGGGCCCGCTCTCTCCGCTTCTATTTGCTCTGATGATTGAGCCGTTGCTATGCCACATCCGAGCCAACACTCCAGGTTTTCGACCGGAGTTCAGCTATCTCGGGCAACCTTCTTTGCGCTCTGTCAGAAACCTAACTCCAGTCGAAACTGATTTACAAGTTGCGGCTTTCGCAGACGATGTTCTTTTGGTCCAACCTTCGATTGAAGCTCTTAACCTTTGTCTCCAAGCCGTGAA
>JAJLUR010000312.1:0-12294 GCA_030674225.1 Blastobotrys terrestris
GGGTGGGGGGGAAATGGAAATGCAAAAATGAGAAGGAATCAGAAGTAAATGGAGGAAGGGGAAAGAAGAAAAAAAAACCAAAACAAAAAAGCAATAAAAGCAACGAAAAAAGAAAAAATAAATGAGTTGAAAAATAATAATAGTAAAATAGATGAGAAGAGAGAGGGAAAAAAATAAAAAAAAAAAGGTCCTCAAGAGGGAAAAATACTGCTTTTATATCGCACGACAGAAATTAAGGGAAAAAATAAAAAAAATAAAATAAAAAATAAAAAGTAAAATAAAATAAACGTAATTCTTAATATGCAAGTACCCGAGATACATATAAAGCAACGATTGGCAAAAACATATCAACAACCTCAAAAAGAAAAAAAAAAAAAAAAAAAAAAAAAAAAAAAAAAAAAAAAAAAAAAAAAAAAAAAAAAAAAAAAAAAAAAAAAAAAAAAAAAAAGGAATAAAAACACCTCACATATATGCACAGGGGCAAGAAATTTTTTATCTCACACACACACACACACACACACACACACCCAAATAAAAAGACAAACACACAGAATGGGAAAATTTAAAATCCGTCGCTAATTGAACTAGATGCGCCCACCCTGCTCACTCATGACGATCCTGTTTTGTCTCGACCTCCCCCACTGTACTACTCGCGCGCAGCCCTTATACACACAGCGGTATCTCTCTCAAAAAAAAAAAATATCTCCCATATTCCTATCGCGTCTCACACGCGCATCAAAACAAATCTCTCCGCCACTTCTTGGATGGGATTAATATCTACCCGTTGATCATCAACCTGCCACAAACGGGTTGAACAATAGCCCCATATCGATCCCGCACGGTGTATATAAGAAGACATTTTTATTCAACACACACACTCTCTCCCTCCATTTCCCTCTCATTTCTGTGAGCGATTGTCCTGTTTCTTTTTTTTTTTTTTTTTTTTTTTTTTTTTTTTTAATACCAATGTCACTTCATTCATGGACTCTGCGGCATTCCCTGACCCTTTTCATATGGGGCATCCTCTGCCCACCCGTGTGGCTTGTGTTTTGGATAGCCCCTGTCTCTGCTGCGCGGAGCCGCAACCCCGATGCCGAGAACCGTTTACGCCCTTGGATCGGCCGGTCAATTGCTGCGCTGTTTGTGTGGGCGTGCCTGGTATTGTTGGTATATCAACTGTGTCACGTGTCCTACCGTAGTCCAGTGCGGTCATCACCGTGATGGCATCATTGTGCAGCTGTGATGCTGCAAGCAGCCGTTTCTAGAATCGAGGCGAAGTGGGCCTCCAATTCGTGTAGTGTACCAGATAACCATATTTCTTCTTTTGGACAAAAATAAACAAACCTATCTCCCCCACCCTCCTCCCCCTCTATTCTTTTTTTTTTTTTTTTTTTTTTTTTTTTTTTTTTTTTTTTTTTAGGTTTACTCTGCATATGTTGTAACCCTATAAACATTCAATTCTTTTTTTTTTTTTTTATACAAAAAAAAAAGGGGCCCAACAGAAATATGGATACCGTGTCGTCGTCAGATACGCTGCTGTTTCTATCTCTGTCACTACCTGCAATGGTGCTTGCGACAGGCTTTCGAGGGACAGCTGCATTCTATCTCACTGCAATTCCGTTTTTGTGTAAAGCAACACCACTGAGACCTGCTTCCTACAGTCCCATACATCAGCTAACCCACATCTAGTCTTCAAACTGCCCATGGATCTGCTTACCAATCGGGTCCTGCGCAGCTATGATCAGCGTTCAGTGTTTGTACAAAAGTCCTCCGTGTACGAACACGCCATCGTGGCCTGTGTCGAATGGGGGATCAGCATCGCTGATGGCGGCGCTGCTGTAACCGTCTTTTTTGGTCGCCAATTGTCGTTGTTTCTCTATTTGTTCAGGCGCTACAGAAACGGCGCGGCCAATCTAGGCGACGCCCAGCACACCTTCATCCACACCGAGGATGGCGCCGTCGAAGGTCTATGGATCAACTCAAAGCATCGTGGTGAGGCTCACGACGTGGTGGTGTATTACGTGCACGGAGGCGGGCCGGCTTTTGCAACAATTCACTTTTATCTCGAGTTTTTGGTGTCGCTGCTAGGCTCGCTACAGCTTCAGGGATTCCGCAACCCCGCAATCTTCGCCGTCCAATACCCACTAGTGCCCCAGGCCAGCTTTTCCCAGCAATTGTCCGCAGTGGCCGCTGGGTGGAATTATCTATGTTCTGAATACGAAGAGTCCTCAATCGCAATCACAGGTGACTCCAACGGTGGTGGGCTGGCCCTAGCATTGCTGCTCCACATTGCCCACCCATCGCCGGATGTTCAGGAAATCCCTATCAACAAAAGACCGAGTGCAGCGGTTCTGATATCCCCCTGGACCGACCTCTATTCTGCAAAACGGTCCACCAGAGCCGACTTCCTATCCCCGAAAGTCGTTCTCCGCCACGCTGACCGTCTGTCTGGAGGCGACAGAAATAACGTCTACATCAGCCCGGCCCTGTGCAGGTCCAAGGAGTGGTGGGAGCGGGCATGTCCGGAATTTGGCATCTACCTTTCATATGGCGAGGAGGAGATGCTGGCGATGGACATTGTGAGATTTGCTGATGGTCTCCGGTCCGCAGGTATCCCCGTCAGAGCGAAGCCGGAGCCCCATCAGCTGCATTCCTGGCAGATTGTCCAATTCTATCTAGGACGTACACCGCAGCATCGTGTCGCTGGTCTGGACGATGTAGCCAGCAACCTAGCCAAAATGATCCTCTGGCACACCTCCACTACCTCTCCAGCACGAACTTTGCATCATCGTAACCCTTCATATTAATGCATTCATATTCTATCCCCATATATGACCTGCCGGTGGTCTTCATTTCTAGAAAAAAGCAGCAACAGCTCCGGATAGTCTTCGTAGAGCTACCTGAGGCAATCCATCGTTGGATCCTTTTTATTTATTTATTTATTTTATTTTATTTTAATTTTTTTTTTGAGCCACGCAGAATCCAGTTAGTTGACGTTTTCTCCTGTTTTGTATTTAGGATGTGCAGTTCCCGGACCATGATTATTTCAGCCCACATACATTTACCAAAAATCTCAGTATCGCGACTAAATCGCCGACTCTGTCCTCAGGAAACCCTAATGGACATTTTCACGCCTTTCTGCCTCATTTGGTCCCTTTGACGTTCAATAAGGGGAATAGGTCCCTTAGACTTCCAAATTAGGAAGGTATAGTAAACGATGTGCATAGCATATAAAAAAATGAAAGGATCCTCTTTTTTCTGGTTTTTGAAAGCAAATTCCAGCCATAATGAACCCTGGAAATATAGTCGCAGGGCAGTTTTTAGCGTTAGTATCTGCCCTGGTCCAAATCCCCGTGTTGGTATGGCACAGCCGCCAGAAGAACGTAGCAACGCTATGTCTGGTAGGTTGGTTTATGATTTTTAACCTCCATACATTTATTTCTGGTTTCGTCTGGAGCAGTGACGACTTGAGCACCTGGTGGAATGGAGATGGCTTCTGTGATATCATGGTGCGGATGCAAGTCGGGGGCCACAGTGGAGTTGTATGTGCTACCACAGCGATTGCACGGAGCTTGAGTATCATCATCTCAGATAAGGGACCCCAGATTGAGATTAACTCGTTTCGTGCCCGAATCATTGACCTGGTGATCTGTTTGACTTGCCCCGTGCTTATCATGGCATTTATGATCGTTTCTCAGAACAGCCGCTATTTCATTTATCAATACCAGGGGTGCTCCCCAAACCTTTCTAACCAGTGGCCTACCATTGTGATTTGCATAATCTGGGCTCCGTTGTTCGCCGTTGCCGCGGTTGTGTACTCCGCTTTGGCCTTATTCAGATACGTCAAAAAGCAACATGATGTGAAGGACCTGTTGCATTGCACCAACTCCGGGTTGACTCGATCAAGATTCATTCGTCTCTTGGTCTTTTGCATCATTATAGCAGGAGTGATGTTCCCGTTGATGATCTTCATCACCGTTCGTGACAGCTCCAATATTGACACTTCCACGCCATACAGCTGGTCCAAAGACCACAATTCAAACTGGGCGTCGATCCACAAATACCAAACCGGTGGGTTGTTTATGGATCAATGGATGTATATTGTTTTGGGGCTGGTGCAATTTGGCTGCTTAGGCACTGGCTCGGAACTAGTCGAGGCATATCGCTCTACCCTAGATAAGGTTTTGTGGTTTCGAAAAAAAAAGGTTCAGCACAAAGCTAGCATGACCCTTCCACTGACCAACAATGGTCCATCGTCGTCCACAAGGGTGAATTATCGAGAAACGTATTCGCCTACCAGCACGCTTAGCACTTTCTGCTCGAACGAGGAGTTTGAGATGCATGTTAAACTCTCACGGCAGCAACAACAGCTAAAAAAAGATGATGATATTTATTTTGAACCGTAGAGGTAATTGAAATGCAGTTCAATGAACAAACTTTTTTAGTCAAACAGATGAGAATTGATTAAACACGGAAAGTATATATATATATACATACATATTGCTATTATAGGTTGGTGAATAAACTTATTGAGTCTCCTCAGAAGCAGGCTTCTTGCCACCGAGACCACGGATTTCGCCTAGAGACACAAAAGTTAATAAAACTCCAAAAAAAAAAAAAAAAAAAAAAAAAAAAAAAAAAAAAAAAAAAAAAAAAAAAAAAAAAAAAAAAAAAAAAAAAAAAAAAAAAAGAAGAAACCCAAATTCACTCACGTTGAACCAAATTCAAGCTAGTTCGCTTTTGACTACCAGATTCACCTTCAACTTCGTAATCCTGTAAAGACATGTCGGCTTCGACATAGACGCGGGCACTAAACAGGTTAATAACAAAATACGAGACGCGTTAATTGACGTGTTTATGAATAATAGAACTCACCCTTTTTGCAAATAATTGGTCATAAACTTGATGGCATGTTCATCAAACACCACAATGTTGAACCAGGAGGTGTTATCTTTTGGCCCACTGACAGCTAGAGGATATCTCAAGTAGGTTTTACCGCTAGCAGCCTCTTGGGTGGCCAAGTCGGTGCCAATTCGGCCAATACCGGTGAACTTGGCCAAGTTAGATCGAAGTGGAGTGGTGGAAAAACTTCTACGAAACGATTGTCTCAACATTGTTATTCAGGGGCGAATTGAGGAAAGAAAAAATAAAAATAAGAACAATTAATCGACGAACGCGTGTGGTATATATGCTGACCTTTCCTTGTTGAGACCGTTTCTGAATTGAATAATGGGATTTTGGGACTATAGTCTAGTATTTACGCTGGTAGTACTCAAACTCCCCCACTAATGAGTTGCCGTTCCACACGTAGCTGTCAACAAACACGCAGATATGAGGTTCCCGAACATGGCAAATCTGCACTTGTAACCTGCTCATCGTCTTTGGTTCATCTAGCATGGCGTCTAGTTTCTGCAAAATTGTTGCATCTTTGAGATAAACCACTTGACCGGTTGTCTTTTGGCCCAATTGAGGAACGAGCACGGGACAGGAGTAGAATTTGGGCTTAAACGTAGTGTATCCAGATAGCTGGTAATTGCACCCACTTGATGAGACAATTTCAGGTGTGTTTAGGCATGTGTCTAGAATGCTATTCACAGTGTTGTTGGCGATGAATATAGGGATATTTCTGGTTTCATCGATTGAACAGGGGGTAGTTGTCCCTGTCCCTGTGGACGGCGTATTATATGCGGTACTTGGTGTGGTAGCTGTGCTTCTAGCTAAGTCTTTATCTAGCAATGGTCTCATTGGGTGTATGGTACGATAAGATAAAGAATCAATATTATGAATCAAACATGTTTATGATCGTCACGGGGTCGGTCCGCCGCCATCGCACATATATGCCGATCCTACGCCACAATAACGCCACATTTCGATCGTGCAGCGAGAGGTTAAGGATGAACCCTCCACAAACACAACGCTATTTTTGTTTTTCAGAGTTTGGAACCTGCTATGGAATCCTCACAATTTATCGATCCCCTTCTCTACAAGATTTATCAATTGTAGATATATAACAATAAAACAGGAGGGTACCCCTCCATAGTCTCCCACCACACGCGCGAATCGCATACGCGTAGAAACGAACGGGACAACACACACATCTTCACCAGCCTATAATAAGGGTAACAGAGAGTGTAGCTTTTAAAAAAAACAATGGTAGAAGTATCACTTACCGTAGGTAAACTAGATGCGTCTCTAGCACTGCTATTGACAGAAGACCACTACTTAATTGAGTTTCCGACAATTCTGCTTCCGAGCGATGTTGAAGCCGGTTCCATTGTGACAATCTCCTGCGAAAAGGATATCAAAAGCCAACAGCAAGATGAACAAAAGTTCAAAAAGACACAAGATGATATCCTCAACAGTTTTGGTGTAACCAAGCCCAGCGCCCCGGTATTGAAGGTCAGAAATGTCACCCAAACTTCGATTGTGTTGGAGTGGGACCCAATCGATATTGCAACGTCTGATATCATTTCTTTAACGTTGTATAAGAATGGGCAGCGATTTGGATTAATCCCCACCCCGCTGAAGCGTACTGCTACCAAGTTATCAGGGTTGGCCATTGATAACGCCTACTCTTTCCATTTGGTCTTATCGACAACCGCAGGTAACTTTACTAGCGAAAAAGTCACGGTGAAGACACATAAGATGACTGATCTCAGTGGAATTACGATTTGTGTCGGTTCGTTGAATGGATCCGAAGTTTCTGAGGATGAATTGAAGGAATTAGCCAAGACCATTGGCGCTAAGGAATTACAAACCTCTGTCAGATTGGATACTACCCATTTCATTTGTACTGAGCCCGATTCCAACCAGTACAAGCGAGCACAGGACTGGAACATTCCAATTGTTCGCCCTGAGTGGGTCAAGGCGTGCGAAGCCGAGCGGCGGTTGGTAGGAGTCCGTGCATATTACTTGAATGCGGATCCGAAGCTGAGGCCGCCAATCCAACGTGAGAGGACTGTGTCGCAAGTCACCAAACCTGATAACTCCATACCACAGCTGAAGATCACAGAACCTGAGGATGGCGAAAAGCTAGGTTCTGTGAGTGAGGGTGCAAATGATGAAGAGGGTGCTGGTAAGAAGGATGAAAGCGAAACCAAAGAAGACGAAAAACGTCCAAATGAAGCTTCGGTTGAAGGTGAGCCGAAGGACGAAGCTCCTCAAGTTGCGGTTGAACAGAAGACCAATCAGGAAGGTGCCGATGAGAAGGCAACTGAAATATCAAACGGCGGCAATGTTCACGAAGAAAAATCAGAAGCGGAACCCTCCGAGGATTCTAAGGGAAACGTTGAAGAAAGCCCCAAAGAAGAGGTGACTGAAGACGTACAAGAATCTCCCAAAGAAGCGGAGCCTGAAGACCCGCAAAAAGCTTCTAAAGGAGAAGATAAAGGAGAAGATGTCCAGGTCGAAGAAACCCACAATGAGAATGCAGCTGAGGGCTCCAAGGACGAGATAGTGCAAGAGGTATCCAAATCGGATGAACCCAACTCGGTACAGGGGCCTGAAGAAGTCGCGATTCAATCAACTCAAGACGTCAATCCGGAGCCAGAGCCAACTCCAGAAGACAGCCAGCCTTCTAAAGCTGAGGGAGACACCGACGCACCAAATAACAAACCGATGTCAAAATCGCAGAAAAAGAGAAATAGGAAGAAGAATAAGAAGAACACATCAGATGAAATGCAAGACGTACAATTATAATCGTTTACATATATATAATTATATATATTATTAATTTACTCGCCAAATAATCTTCGAACTCTTCTTAACACCGAGTCCTTTTCGGGGTCTAAACGAAAGTAATGTTAACAAGGTATCGATACAACTCAAAAATTCCAAAAACTTACCGTATGGATGATCCTTAGATGGGATTTCTAAAACTGCGGGAAATGCTTGAGTATACGTATCAATTCGGTAACGAATCTTTTCGGCAATATGCTGATTGATCAGTAGCACCGCGATATCCTTTCTGTTGGTGTAATCATCGAATGCCTTCTCGATGTCTTCCCGACTGGTCTTTGCGTCAACAACCAAGAAGTTTTTAGTTCGATCATCGGACACATGGCCAATTCCCGCCAGAAGCAGCCCGGTGACCGAGTCCTCATCGCCAATTACTGCTAAGAACGTTCGATCATCATAAGTTTTAGAAGACGCCATCTTTGAATAAGGGGTGTGTTGGATGTGATGATAATGCCCTTTTTTTGATTTTAATGATGTGCTCTCGGCCCGGTTGGGACTTAAGAGAACTTCTGGTTATAAGATCGATACGCCAGCGCTTTCGACTCCAGCCACACAATCAGCATACTGAAATTTGGTCAAAAAGCGAAACCATGAAGACTATCAGACTTATTCGAACCAATTGAACCTCCTACCAGACCCATTTTTCTTACTTCTTTCCAAAATAAATAATAATAATAATAATAATAATAGGAACTGCATTGGAGAGGCTGTCTTTTTCCGTCCCGGTCCGCGGGATGCCGATAAACGTTTCGAGTCATTAATACGAAATTTTCAATCTCACCTCCAAAATCACAGGCCGTTCAAAACGATGCTAGCTAGATTTGTGCGTTTAAGTAGACCATTTTCCACTACCCGAGCCCTACCAGCCGGTCACAACAAATGGTCGTCGATCAAGCACGACAAGGCGAGAAACGATGCATTAAAAAACGCTACTGCGACCAAGTTTTCAAATTCCATCGCAGTGGCTTCCAAATTAGGCGGCCCAGACCCTAACCTCAATTTCAAACTGGCAACTGCAATTGAAAACGCCAACAAGGCCAATGTATCTAAAAAAGTGATTGAGAATGCGATTAAGCGGGGGTCCGGAGAAACCGGGGCGAAAAGTGGGAATGTTGATTTTGTGTTATACGAAGGAATGGCCAATGGTGTTTCGTTTGTTGTTGAAGTGTTGACTGATAATAAGGCCCGTGCGGTAGCCCATGTAAAGCAATGCTTTACCAAGTTATCTGGAGCGTTTGCACCAACTCTGTATATGTTCACCAAACGGGGTTTCATAAAAGTTGAAAGTGCGGTGGACGAAATCTTTGACAACGCAATTGAGCTCGGGGCCGAAGATATCGAGGAGATAGACGAAGCAACTAGCATTATTTATACAAACCATCAGGATACTGGCAAGATTGTGGAGGGACTGAGGAGCCAGTTCAAAGTGTCAGATTTTGGGATTGAGTACGCCCCCAATGAAGACACCAGCATCCCCCGAGACAGCCTGGATGAAGACAAGCTGGCTGCCCATGATAGGATTATAGAGTATTTAGAAGAGGTGGACGACGTCACCCAAGTGTATACTAACTTGATATGATGTGTTTGATGGGAACGAACGAAAATACAAATTTTGGGATTGTCTCTTAACTGCTCCCCTCGTAGTCTGCACATCATCACTTGTATGTATCTACGCTGATAGCGTGCGTACTAATGCGCCATGACAGAAGTCTTCTTCTTGAGAAACAAAAGGCATTAGGTTATCAGGGGACCACGTGACCGGCGTTGGTGAGAGACCCAGTATCACTTTCTTAAAAAGGCAAGTACTGCGGGCCTCGCAGAGCTACCTTTTTTTGCTTCTTTTCGGAGAAAAAAGAAGCCGCCGGAGGCTACATGGGGCCGTGTATTGCCCTGCGGGCGGCCTTCTTTTCTAGAAAAGAAGCAAAAGCACTGGATTGCCACTTTTAGAGGCATGAAGATGATAAGAAAGAAAATAAATAGCACTATACAAACAAAAACCTATCGTGAGGGGAGGGAGGGGAGGAGTGCGATCAGTACCATTCGTCCACATCCAGTGCGGAGGTCGAGTAGTTTTGCGAGTTGTAGAGATCGAACTCGTACTTGCGCCTAACTACCTCGGCGTGATCGGGTATGTTTGGCTGATATTGCGGCGGTAGAGATTGTTGGTGGACCATGTGGGATTGGGCCGGAGCAGACGCAAAAGTCGAGATCTCCGAACCACTCTCAGATGGGGTGGGTATGAAGGACTTTTCGATCATCGGCCGCGGGGTGACGGGGTTTGACATTGGCAGCTGCTGCTTTGAGATTTTCGATCGTGCCGTCGTCGCCCGCAGCGGGTTTTGGCTTTTGGATCGATAGAGCCGCTCCTGCTGCTGTTGTTTGAATTGCATAGCAAGTTCGTAATCGTCGTTGTTGTTTCTTCGTTCGAACTCGATTGGGGTCGAGGCCTGGTAGAAGTACTCCATGTCGTCCATGGAGTAGGATGTGTCTGGAGGAGGAGGTGGCGGTGGCGGTTGGTGGTGGTGTTGCTGGTGTGCCATAGCTGGACCATACACATCGGGCTGTTGGAGCATGTTAGATTGGGCGTTCAGAGAGGACGGCTGGAAGTAATCCAACGGGAAGTCGCTTTCAATATCCGTCTTGATCTGAAGGGGCTCCTCCACGATAGTCTGGAGATAGGGGTTGTCCAGCTGCTGCTGCTGCTGTTGTTGCTGTTGTTGCTGCGGCTGCTGTTGGTGGTGGACGTAGGAATTCTGAGAGGGCGGGATCTGTGGAGGCGCTGAGGCCGCCTGGGGTGGAGGCGGTGGCGGAGGAGGCACTTGAGAATGAGCAGGAGGAGGAGGAGGTGGTGGTGGTGGAGGTGGAGGTGGAGGCGGCGCATGGGCATGGGCATGGGCATGCGTAGGAGGAGCCGACTGGGGATGGTAGTTAGTATTCGCGTAATGAGCGGAGGACGGGGGATGATAAGCACCCGATTGCGGGATAGGATGGTATATGATGTCGTTGCGTTGAGGAGGGGCGAGGAAGGAGTTGTTGGCGGAGGAATGGGGGTGCTGGGGCGGGATATGGGGGAGAGGGGTGGAATAGTTTGACGAGGTGGACGCATCCGCAATCGCTGCCAGAGGTTTTGGGATGGAGTCTATGATGTCGTTGAGCTGGTCGTGGAGGGTCTGGGAGGAGTTGTAGTGGTTGAGGGAGAAGGAGATAGCGGGCTCGGAGACTGCCTCGGTGGAGGCCTTTTTGCCTGCGGCCTCCTTTTTGAGGTCGCGTTCGAGGGCGTCGAGGAAGAGGCGGTCGTGAAGGACCGAGAACCAATGGAACACCTTCTGCTTTTTCTGGGTGCGGACGCAGTTGTTTTTGTACAGGAAGTCGAGGAACTCGGACTTGGGCTCCTCGAGGATGGCGTCCGTGTTACACTTGAGGTTGCGGAGGTCTGAGAAGATGCCCTCCTCGAACTTCTTCTTGTTGCGCACTTGACGCCCAAAGGCCTGGAAACGATAGGTCAGACAGCGCACGATGTCTGTTCCGGTGATGTAGAAGACGCCGTTCCAGCAGATGCACGACACGGCCTCTTCGGTCGGCAGCTCGAACGGCCGGATGATCTGGTTGGGCTGCCACTCTGCGGGGGCCGATACCAGGAACGTTTTGAGGCTGATGAGGTCCTGGAGCGTCTTTGCATACTGGTTCGCCAGGTCGTCGCCGGGATGGTCCTGTTGTTGCTGGTGCTGCTCCATATTTCGGGGGGAGGGTTGGATAACAAAACAACAAAATAAAAATAACAATAAAAATTTTACCGATCAACAGTAATTCGTTTTCGATGCCAGAATAACAATACGATCCAACGCGACTGCACACACGGACACACACTCTAGCTACTCAACCAGTGAGGGCGAATGTGTATAATAACGGTGTGGGTGGGTATCTACACGAACAACCAAGCCTTTTTCTTTTTCGGGGGGGAGTAAATTTTTTTTTTTTTTTTGTCAACAACACTAACAAAAAAAAAAAAAGGGGGCAAAAAAACGAACGGACGGTATTCTTCTTTTCTATCTTATACCAAAAGATCTGGTTGTTGCCGGTTGTCGTGGTGTGAGTGTCAAGTTCTTGGGAGAGAATTTTCTTTAAGAAGTAGATGCACTTTGCTGTGCTGCTGTATGTCTCAACTGTTTCTTTTTCTGCTTTCTTTTTCTGGCGCTCTTTTCTTTTCTGTCTGCAGATGCCCCTTATATATAGCACACCCAAAGTATATGCAAAAGCAAAAGCAAATAAAAAAAATAAAATAAAAAATAACGGGAAATGTCAGCACGGTCGTTCCTCCGATGGATCGTTGCTGCAACACACCGGCAGAGTGGCCCCCCAAAACGGACTCCACCAGACGCTCCACCGCAGCTTATATATACACCAGTCTGGGTTTGCTGGTGCACAATTAGACTTTGCGCGTTGTCAGTTTAGAATTAAGCTTGCATGCTGAAACACATCACTCTCTAGTTCGCCGCTCGTATAGTAATCTCCCCCCCCCCCTCTCCGCTCCCCCTGTTGGTCGTGCATGCATCCCCC
>JAJLUR010000314.1:0-12101 GCA_030674225.1 Blastobotrys terrestris
TTTTTTTTTTTTTTTTTTTTTTTTTTTTTTTTTTTTTTTTTTTTTTTTTTTTTTTTTTTTGGAGCTTCCAGCCGATGGACGGTCTCTCGTTTAGTGTCCAAAATATCCCTATCCACGCACTCAAGCCATAGCCACATCGTCTACGAACACGTTCAGTGCACGATGTACGGTTCCTGAGCTTGCGAACCTCTCCTCCCCTCTATCGTCTAGTATAGTCTGTTGTAACTATCTATGCTCAGTACTAACAATTATGTTGGCTCATATAGACCGCTGGGGACTAGACGCTGGGATGCGGAGGTCTTCTTTTCTAGAAAAGGACCAAACGCACAATTGGCTCAAGTCTCGAGCTTCCGGTCGCAGGCTCTATGGCCCCACAAGCCCCGAGAGCCCCCCCCTCCCTGTAGAGCTAGAATTTTTGCTTCTTAGCCGTCGGAATAATCACAGCTTGTTCTCATTGGGGGAAACGGGTCAAAAGCTGTCGATTGAGCGGCAGCAGCAGAACACTCTTGGCAATACCAGAACTCTTAACTAATTTATGAGATCTGAAACGACCCTAATTTTTGGTGTTGTCGTACTGTTTTGGTGTGCTTTTCCTCCCAGTCCACAATTTCCTCACCCAGTCTGTTCTCCTCATTAATCTGTACACGCATTGGCACGTTCACATACCCTAAAACACTCATTTTTTTTTTTTTTTTCTTCTGTGAAAAAAAAGCCCTGACTTGTTTCCACACTTTTTTTGTCAAAACCGACCAATAATAAGGAGATAAAAGCCCATCAGCTTCCTCTTTGGTTCCATTCTTTGCATATTCATTTGAAAGGTATTTTTTTTTATTATTATTTTTTGTGTGTGCTGTGTCATCGTTTTCGTCAACCATGTCATCCGGTCCTGTATCTTATGCCACAGCTGCTGGATCAGTGAACAAGGAAGGTAACACTTCTTCAAACGGATCCTCTCCTAAGGATACTAATGCCACTATTGAACCTTCCTCTTCTACTTCTCCTACTACCACTACCACCACCACTACCGCTACTACTACTAACACTAACACTAATAATGGAGGTGCTACAAGTGGTCCAGCTAAGAATACTAACGGAAAGTCCAGCAAGAATAAGAAAAAATCAGGCAACAGCAGCAATAATAGCGCAAATAGCACAGAGCAGACGGCTGGTGCGTCCTCTGGCCAGACCCGCAAGTCTGTGACCGAGTTTACACCGGCTCCAGTGCCATCCGTCAATGTGTGGCAGAAACCTACCAGCTCTGTGGATAGCGCCACCTCTTCATCGCCTAATCCGTTGGATCCGTCAAATTGGCCCAAGCCAGACGAGAAAAAGGAGGGCCTGACTGGCCAGGGAGCTAAAGTTCGTACCGTGGGCAAAGAAAAATGGGTCCCATACAGCAACGCCAACATTGCTCCTTCTCCACCACCTGCTAACCACAATACCAACAAGAACCAGAACAATAGAAAGAAGAATAATGCCAACAAGTTCAATGGTGGCCAGAACGGCTTCAACAAGAGCGTGAACAATAAGGGTGCATCTAGCCATTCAAAGACAAAGTCCGTCAACAACAACAATAATAACAATAGTAATAATAAGCCGGCTTCCGTCAAGGGAAGCGGCCAAAATAAGCATAGTGGGTCTAACACCACGTCTCCACAACAGTCGCAACAGCAATTCAAGCCTAAATTTAATAACCGAAATGGCGGGGGATTCGTTCCGCATGATAATCGTCCTTTCGCCAATGGCGGCGGTAATAGAAGGCTCTCTCACTTCAACAATCAAAAGTTCTATGTTCCACAACCTGACTTTATGTATAACCAGGCTGCTGCTGTGGCCGCAGCCAATGGGTTGATTCAACAGCCTTTTGTTCCTCACTATGATGCGGCCTTGGGCTTGATTGTGGCTCAAATCGAGTATTATCTTTCTGTTGAAAACCTTTGCAAGGACATCTTCCTTAGACGTCAGATGAACTCCAAGGGGTTGGTTTCTATCGATCTCTTGGCTTCCTTCAATCGGGTCAAATCTTTGACTAACGGCGACAAGGCTCTATTGCTTGAAGCGTGTAAGTGGGCTCCAAACTGTGAAATAATAGGTGACAAGCTTCGTCCAAGAATTGGGTGGGAAAACTGGGTTCTTCCACAGGGTGATCGTTTACCAGGTGGGCTAGATGAATCTGAAGGTCAAACTCAGCAATCCCCACAATCATCACAACAACAGCAACAACAACAACAACAGCAAGAGGACGGATCCAAGCTGAACTTCCAACCTGCTAATGCTGTTCCATTTGTTCCAAAATCTAAATAAAGGACTTTCGTTTTTTTTTGATTTCATTTTTTTTTTTTTTTTTGATAAAGAGAAAAAATAAAATCAAAGGAAAAAAAGGAAAAGAAAATGAAAAATTATAATAATACTCAGAAGAATTACTACAGAATTGTTAAATGAAAAATATATATGAAGATGAAAATTACAAAAATTCTAAAACAACAAAAAAAAAAAAAGAGAAAAAAAAAGAAAAAAAAAAAAAAAAAAAAAAAGAAAGAAGTTAAAAATATAAAAAAAAAAACTGGATTTGAATTTTTTTAAATTTTTTGGATTATAAGAGAAGGTGATTTGTATATATATATAAAAAAAGGTGAAGTTTTTTTTTTATAACATGCGTATGCATACGTATAGTGATGAGATTTGAGAAACTGAGGGATGTTCGTTAAAATCTTCAGGGTTTTTCACAAAAATGCATAACGATTGAACAACTTAAATGCGTATGCGCATATGCATAAATATATCAGGTTAACCATTCAATTGGCACCGCCAACCACCTCTCCACCCGCAAGTAGCATCAGAAAATGCAAATATATATGATAACGAAATTTGCCAGTTAGCATAATTGAAAAATTTTACAGTTATGTCCTCACGCACACAAACTGTCATTGTTGCCATGGCAACGCTGTATATTCGACTTCTGATAGTCCACAGAAAACGGCTTCAGCAACACGAAAAGTGGTTATCGTTGAAAAGATTTTTTCGATTTTTTTTTTTTTTTCAAATTATAATTACTCATGAACCTGATAGAGTCATTACATAGACCTGGAATATATAGCAAAAGTCATAACATGTATCAAAAACGTCGTCTAGAAAATATCAGCCAATTGAGACCACTTCTCGGAATCAATGTAAAGATAGTCCATGGAATGGAGCATGCTCTTTTGAAGAACGCCAGCATCCTTTCTAAACATGTACATGCAAAGAGCCCAGGAGAGAGAAGAGAAGATGGCCCAAGAATTGTTAGAAACAGCAGCTTGGCCGGCAGATGCAATGTTTGTGTTTTGAAGTACCATCTTGGCGCCCCCGAGAACAACTCGAGAGAAGACATATAATACAATTTGTTGGTTGATTGACGAAACAGCCGCCTTTTCCCTTCCAAACACTAGATATCCACCAATCAATCCACCCCAGAAAGCGTCCATTGGATGCGATCCGGTCTTGATTTCCCGCAACATCGACACCTTGGATCCCCGTATCTGCTTCAAAACATACAAAACAGTCTTGTAGATGAACACAAACTTCCCCAGTGTTGTCGCATGCTGTCTTGTGTTTTTGATAATTCCATTCCAACGTGACTTGAGTGGACCTGATCTGAACAGAGCGGACATAACCAGAGCATGGCAAAATCGCAGCTGTGCGCCATAAATTACACCTACAACAGTTAATAACGTACAAATACTTTTCCTCACAAGACAAAAAACTCACCATTTTTGACACCCACGAAGATTGACAGAAGATCGTGGTATTTTGGGTCCGCCAACAGCTGGTTAAGGTTCTCTATTAGAGCGTCCATAGTGGTAGATGTGACGAATTTCCCATAGCATGGGCTTCGGCCTTTATATGTCTGGCCGAGGTTGATTTTGTTGTCGGAGCAAGTCGGACCGAGGAGCACTCCCCTCCCAACAGCCGCACCAATTTTTTAAAAAAAAAAAAAAAAAACGGTGAATTTGTGGGGTATCGTTTTCGTATAGTACTAGCCGATTATATTATAGGCCGGTTGTGATGATCCGCGACCACTCTTCATATCTCGAAAACGAAACAAAGACAAGGTGAAGCCTAGCAGAGCTGTCTTTTTTGCTTCTTTCCGGAGCAAAAAGATGCCACCGGAGGTAATTGCCCTGAGGGCCGTCTTTTCTAAAAAAAAAAAAAAAAAAAGAAAGCAAAAAGCACATCGGCCTCGCAGCAGAGCTACATCTTTTTGCTTCTTTTTCGGAGAAAAGCGAAACTGCTGGTAGAAATTGTTCTGCAGGCTGTCCTCTTTTCTTGAAGACAATTAAAAGTAGAGCTATGCATACTTTTTCTTTGCTTCAGACCAAAACCAGAGGCAATTTTATCTAGAGATGATCTCACGTCGGAGGCCCGACGTCTGCGTGTTGGCGTGGTCCGATTAGGAAATATTATTTAGGCAAAACAGCACTTAATTCAATTGAATGGATATATAAAGGGACTAATCTCCTAAACATTTTCTGTGGCTGTTATTATTATTATTACTATTATTCTGCCTCTCTCTTGTCTTGAGGATCATGCTACACGCCAACACAGACACAAGTCACACTACATCATATGGGGGCCTCAGAGCTTGAGACTGCCCTTTTCTTCAATGGTATAGTTGCGAATGGCCTTCAGGTACACGATTAGCCTCATAGTTCCGCCTTTTCGCATCTTTTCAGAAGAACAAAAAAAAAAAAAAAAAAAGAGTCCACCAGAGGCTCCGTCTCCTGCGAGTGCATCTTCTTTCGGAAAAAAAGCGGCAAACGGGTAGAGCGAGTTACTCGGTGGGCTACAACGCGAGAGCAGTTGACGGGGATTTGCAGCAGTGTCTGACTTACGGGTCCCAGCAGACACAACTTCCCCACACAACTATGGCGGAGGAAAGAACTACAAACAGGGAGCTCTGGGGGTGGTATTTCTACTCCTGGGGCTGCGAGCCGTTCATTGTGTCGGCCGTTGGAACGTATGTGCCGATTCTGCTTGAGCAAATGGCCCGCGAAAACGGGTTCAAGGTCGACGCCCTGGACACCCCGTGTATGGCCCCCGATAAGCAAATCAACGACCCGGCCATATCGCCCATCACGCCACCTCGAAACAGCAAGTGTGTGGTGCCGTTCTTTGGCCGCTACATTGACACGTCCAGCCTGGCGCTCTACACGTTTTCGCTGAGTGTGTTTGTGCAGACGTTGGTGGTGATATCCATGTCTGGGGCCGCAGACCGGGGCAAGTTTCGCAAGAAGCTGCTGATAGGCTTTGCAGTCGTTGGGGCTGTGACCACGAGTCTGTTTATCGCTGTGGGTGAAACCAAGTACTATTTTGCGTCCTTGTTGGCCGTCATTTCGAATTCCGCCTTTGGAGCCGTGTCCGTGTGCGGGAATGCATATCTGCCGGTTTTGGTTAACAACTTTGCGCTCTCTGCAGAAGACCAGCGACCGCTGCTGAGCGATGATGAGCATGGCGGCTCCAGTAATAGCGAGAACACGGCTCGAGCAGAACTGTCTAACAAGATAAGCGGAAAGGGGGTTGCGTTTGGATATTTGGCGGCCTTTATCGTCCAGATCGGCACCTTTATCCTGGTTAAGGCCACTGGGTCTGGGACATTCAGCCTGCGATTGGCAGTATTTGTCGTGGGCTGTTGGTGGTTGGCGTCTCAGATCCCTGTGGGGCTGCTGCTGCAATCGCGACCTGGTCCGGATTTTGGCAACCAGGACCGCACTAAGCAGATTGGCCGCTGGCGAATGCTGCTCAAGTACGTGCGATATGGGTGGAGGACACTTTTTGCTACGTTCAAGGAGGCAAAGGACATGAAGGATGTAGGCATCTTTCTACTTGGATGGTTTATTCTTTCAGACGCGGCCACCACGATCAACTCGGCAGCTGTACTCTTCGCCAAAACCGAATTGGACATGTCTGCCCCATCGCTGGCCATCATTGGCGTCCTGGTCGTATTCTTCGGCATGTGTGGGGCCATGTTCATCCCGCGCTTCGTCCAACCTCGATTGGAGGCCATGTCACCCGCTCGGTTGCGAGGCGGAACCAATGGGATCATATTTGTGGTTATTGTTGCATCGGTGATTCCATTGTATGGCATCCTCGGCTTTTACTTGCAAAGCCTTGGTCTCCGACGGCCATGGGAAATGTACATTTTAGCAGCATGGTACGGATTTGCATTGGGCGGGCTCAACACGACCTGTCGGTCGGTATTTTCCATTCTCATTCCAAAGGGAAAGGAGACCACCTTCTTTTCACTCTTTTCAGTCACTGACAAAGGGTCCAGCGTCATCGGTCCACTCATTACGGGACTCATCACGGACAAGACACACAATATTCGCTATACGTTTTACTTTTTGTTTGCCATGATGCTCCTGCCTATAGCCATCTACAGCTTTCTCGACCTGGATCGCGGTCGGCGTGAGGCACGGACTCTGCAGGGGGTCGAGGCGGAGGAGGACGACTGAGTGCTATTACCATAGATATCTTTATCCTGTGAATATATACATAATCTGCATAGTGTCCGCTGGAGACAAAAAAAAAAAAAACGCACAGTCACGTGGTGCTACGAAGCTGTAGCATTTTTTTTTATTATTATCTTATGTTTTTTTTTTTTTCCCTAATCAAAAGCAAGCCGAAAAAGGTAGCGCTGCGATGCATTACTAGTTCCAGAGCCCAGGTATGCGAGACCAGTGCTTTTGCTTCTTTTCTAGAAAAGAAGGAAGTCGCCGGTAGCGCCAGAACGGTGGCTTCTTCTTTCTTTCTTTCTTACTTTTTTTTTTTTTTTTTTTTTTTTTTGTTACAATATATTCACGGTATGGATAGGAGTAAGATACGGTGACGGTTGCCCACATCCTGGATCCACACAAGGACCTTTCTGGGTATGAAAAAGCTCTTGTTCCACATGTGGACGGCCACCTCGACCTCCTGGTGATGGTCGCCATTCTTCAACCGGGGCAGGGGCTTGGACTTCTTGAGTCCCTTTGTGTCTATTATACAGATGTCCTCGATGAAGCGGATCCAGTCGTCGACGGAGACGTTGTGGGAGTCCAGACAGGTGGGATATATGTTTGGGAGCCCCTGACGGAGGTTGGGCTTCAGCGAATAAATACAGGCCGCCTCAAACGGCCGAGGCGAGTGGTGGTTGGAGGCCCGCGCGGGACGAGAGAACTGTGGAGGTGGAGGATCCAGAGGGTTGGTATAGCGGTCCTTGTTGGCGGACTTTATATCGCCCGGCGAGTCAAACGCGACATGGAGCGTTTCAGCGTCATCGATCTTATCCAGATGTACCAGACAATCCTCCTGAAAAGTCAGGGAAGGGTGGGACTGGAGCTTGTAGCGCTCAATGAGGCTCTCTATTAGCGGATTGGACGTGCGTTTGGATGGAAACAGCTCTCCCAGAGCAACGTCCTCGTCCGGGTCCACCACGGGACGATCCACCACGCAGTGATGGATGAAGGGGTTCTTGTCAGTTTTATTATCTACCACTGCCTGTTTAAACGGGTTCGTCTCCGGCCAATCGATGCAGTCGGTCATTGTGTGCGTGTTGCTTGTTACTGGAAGGGGAGTGTGGTGGGGTGAAAAATCTGCAAGGGCGGCAGCAGTAGTGGGGAGGAGAGGGAAAATAGGCGAGAGTAGTGTGGGGCGAAATTAGGTTCCCGTGCAGACACGATCGGGCATATATATATATTTATTTCGGCTGCCCTTTTAAGGCGGATTAGTTGCTGTTTGACGACCCTGCCGTTTCACAACGTCATATTCATCCGTCAAAACAAGGGACATTTTTCTTTGTGCATATTTCAACTCTAAATCCGTTGCCTTGGCAACCACACCTCCCACCACCTCCACCAGCGCTAGCGCTGGCAGCAGCTATCCGGGTCACGTGAGGGGTTTTCGGAAAAAGGCCCGAAAAGCCGGCCGTTTTAGTTTGCTTTCCGTTTTTGGACCGGTTTAAACAAGAGAAGTGGGTGAGTGGAAGGGGGAGAGGGCCGTGTGGGGATATGCACGGTTAGTCGCAAAAGAGCTCAAAGTGTCTCTAATTTAACTTCAGTTGTTGTTGCTGCCGCTGCAGGTCTTGGGTCACGTGACAACGTGAAATGGGGGGTGACTAGTGAGATTGGTAAGATTTTGCAATCAGCTAGAGTCATGAGCATGGCTATCCTGTGGTAAGTAACGCTCTGCTCATAGTCTCTGTTTGAGCACTCGGACCCCGTAGGTGTGTGCTATCTCCGGCGGCTTCTTAAAGGTAGCTCTGCGGGGCCCCCAGTGCTTTTGCTTCTTTTCTAGAAAAGAAGGCCGCCCGCAGGGCAATACACGGCCCACGTAGCCTCCGGCGGCTTCTTTTTTCTCCGAAAAGAAGCAAAAAAGGTAGCTCTGCGAGGCCCCCAGTGCTTTTGCTTCTTTTCTAGAAAAGAAGGCCGCCCGCAAGGCAATACACCGACCCATGTAGCCTCCGGCGGCTTCTTTTTTCTCCGAAAAGAAGCAAAAAAGGTAGCTCTGCGAGGCAATCCAGTGCTTTTGCTTCTTTTATAGAAAAGAAGGCCGCCCGCAGGGCAATACACGGGCTCTGTGTAGCCTCCGGCGGCTTCTTTTTTCTCCGAAAAGAAGCAAAAAAGGTAGCTCTGCGAGGCAATTCCAGTGCTTTTGCTTCTTTTCTAGAAAAGAAGGCCGCCCGCAGGGCAATACACGGACCCTGTGTAGCCTCCGGTAGCTCAGCGAGGCAATCCAGTGCTTTTGCTTCTTTTCTAGAAAAGAGGGCCGCCCGCAGGGCAATACACGGCCCACGTAGCCTCCGGCGGCTTCTTTTCTAGAAAAGACGGCCTCCCGCAGGGGATTCGCGGATCCCGATGATGGCCAGACCAATCCAGGTAAAGTGGAATCTATAGGAAAGGAAGATCAGGGACATGGTCACAATGTGGTGGAAGACTAAGTTAACAGGTTTTTGCTTCTCAAGCGGAGAAAGGAACTAGTGGGACGATTTTGTATTTTCCTCAAGCTGCAATATGTAATAAAAGATAGTACAGACCTGATCTGATCGTAGCACTACTGCTTCCCGATCAACGGAACAGTCCTATATAGGATGAGGGAACTGGCTGGGGGTGCGTTTACTATAATGCAAAGTATGTATCTAGAGTGTTTCCATCGTTACGCCGTATCTCCCGTTGCTCGTATTCAATTTCGGAGTTATTATCCGCTTTCTATGGCCAATTTTGACGAAAAAGTTCGCAAGAGAGGTGGTATAAATGCATCATGAGGAATTCTTCAAGGAGCGCAGTCCACACACTAGTACTCGTTTCATGCCTTGGCTGGCCCGTGACCTCGTAGAGTGGTGTACCTGACGCAGTATTATTATGGGTATGCATACGACTGCGACTAGTGAAAACTAAACCCAACTAAGTTAGGCGTATCGTTACTATGCATACTCAATGTCGATTATGCAAATATGCATATGCATATCTAAAATAAGGTTTTGGGGCTACTATGCATATGCATATTTACAATGTATGCGGCATAGAATGCATCTAAGCGAAATTGAGACACTATGCATACATTGTAGAGTTCCACAACGGTAGCTTTCATCCAGAACCTTGCCAAATCAGGGCGGAAACAAGCTAAACGGACCGCGGAATGAGCACTACAGTCCTAATAATATACGGCAGCCCTCAGTAGTAGTATCGAACGTGGAGGAGAAGCGCTAGTTTTCCTTGTATAACTATTGAGCCTACCAGCAGCTGAATGGATGTGAAGACTCTTTATATACAAATTTTAGCTATGCATGCTAAATCGGCAAAATGCGAAGTCACGACTCTCGAGCTCTCACAAGCCATCAATAAACTGGACTAATTGAACTACACCAGGCCGCAGGTATCTGCCACTCGAAAACCAGCACCCCAAATATTAATAGCACAAACCAGCTATTTTTTTTTTTCGGCTTCATAATATTCGCAGTATCCAGAATATCCCACCGCTGCACCGCACTCGATTGTAATTAATTAATTCCCCCAAACTCAAGCCGCACAGAACTTCCCAACGTTACCCTGCCGCACCTGGAGACAGCTACTGCCTCTAGCGCTGGCGACAAAAGCGTAAGTGCTGGGCGTAGAGATCGAGCAAAAACAGAGATGGGGGCCGAACAGAGCAACCTAGCGGACAGCATCGTGCAAGGGACAAACTTCGACAGAGAAGAGGTGGACCGCCTGCTGAAGCGGTTCATAAAGCTCGACAAGGACAACTCGGGCACCATCGACCGGGACGAGTTTCTGAGCATACCGGCCATCTCGACTAACCCGCTGGCGTCGCGGTTAATTGAGATCTTTGATGAGGACGGGGACGGCACAGTGGACTTTGAGGAGTTCATCACGGGCCTCAGCGCCTTCTCCAGCAAGGGCCAGAAGGAGGAGAAGCTCCGGTTCGCCTTCAAGGTGTACGACATTGACCGTGACGGCTATCTCAGCAACGGCGAGCTATTTATTGTGTTGAAGATGATGGTAGGCAACAATCTCAAGGACGGACAGCTCCAGCAGATCGTGGACAAAACCATCATGGAGGCGGATCGCGACGGCGACGGCAAGATCTCCTTCGAGGAGTTTGAGCAGCTGGTCGCAAACACCGACATCTCCCAGTCCATGACCCTCGATGTGTTTTAACTGTATTAATATATGCATTTTTTGTACCCACCCCAGCTCCGAGGCTGCCCCAAAAGTCCTCGGCTTATATATATGTGTGTGTGGCCCACAGAAAAGAAAGAGTTTGAAGCAGCCGGCCTGCGTGCGAGCTTCTTTTCTATACCACTTTTCACGGAACCACGTGACAGGGCCCCATAAAGACTATCATACTTATTTCTTTTTTTTTTTTTTCTTGCTTCTTTTTTCCGAGAGAGGAAGGCATTGGCCCCTGCGGGCGGCCCTCTTTTCTAGAAAAGAAGCAAAAGCACTTTCACGGCACCACGTGACAGGGCCCCGCCAAGCTGAGCACATTCCTGTGTGATTTTGAGGATGTGACGAGTCACGGTGATATTATTTCAGCCCTCGAGGATATGCATGTATGTGTAGTGCAATTGCAGGTGGGAAAACCACAAATGCGACATGATCGACCTCTGCCGTTTATTTTTCACGGAAAAACCACCCACAATGGCCCCGAGATGTCGGATTAGATACGAGACTGGCTGGCGATCTCCAAATACGCCAGTCGACCTGTAATATGCATCAATGCGCAGCTGTGCTGCTACTGGTCAGGTCAGTGCTTTCCAAGCGCGACTGTATGCGTCACCCACTCATTACTCTTCCCTTCACCACTGTGCTCGAGCCGTGGACACGCTAGGTGGCCACCAATTGAGCAGTGATTCTCAGACTAATCGGCCCTTAAACACTCGTACCGAACCACACCTTTCAGGGTCCAGTTTGGGGCATGTGCGTGTGCGTGCGGCTCCTGCCGCCGCCGCAAATGATGTGTGTGTGGGGCGCATTGCCGTTTTGGGCAAATAATATTTTGAGGCATCGCTTGAGGGGAGGGCGGAGATCTCGGGGACTGTGGATTGCCGGATGATATAAATATGCCACAGGGGGGTCATTCGCAGCTACGCCGGTAACAGCATGTCACTCAAGAGCACCAGCAAAAGGCCCAACCCCATCACCGTGTGTGACTACGACAATTTCCTGCTCACCAGAGCCAAGCGGGCTCGAATCACCCCCACCACCGCCACAACGCCGTCGCGGTCGGTCTATGGTGACAGCGGCTTCGGTGCCACACCTTCCAATGCATCCTTCTGCTTCGGTGTGGCGGAGGTGGAGAACAATGATGATGATGATGATGATGACGGCCTCAAACACCACAAAATGCATCACAGCGGCTATGCGGACCAACAGCAGCTGTCCCCTTCATTCAACAACTTCCCACCGCCTCCCTACGCTGAGCACTCCCACCCTCGCTCGATTGCACAATCCGTCGACGACGAACCGTCCTTCCAGCTCTTCACCGCGTCCTCAACCCCTCCGCCTCTCTTCTTCCCCTCGTCCTCACTCCAGACAATCAACCCTTCCAACATCAACATTGTCTCCGCCCCACCCTCCCGCCCGTCC
>JAJLUR010000316.1:0-12034 GCA_030674225.1 Blastobotrys terrestris
AGGCTGGCTCCATTCTGCATCACCCCTACGTCAATGTAGCGTGCAAAAACTAGCTTCATCACAAAGGTGCCTGGCTGTATGCGCTCTTGCATAGTTACATGCCCCAATTGCATATTCCAGCCAAGAAAAACATTGCATATGCAATCAAAAAATAAAAAAATAAAAGAAATGGCTAGAAAGTATGATGCAGGTCTGACCCACCAATTGTTCCGAAAAAAAAAAAAAAAAAAAAAAGGTAAAAAAGAAAAATCACTTTCATCTGATCCCAGGGGACTTGAAAACAGCTGCATACGTATATTTACTTTCTTTTTACATGTCTTAACTACAGCCTAGAAGCCTTTTCCGAAAAAAGCACCCCCCTGAAACAAAAAGAAAAAATAAGTAGTCATGGTTCCTGCGTCGGTTAATAAACTGGAAAACAAAAAAAAAAAAGCTTGACTGAACTTGGCTTGAGCGATTTCCTCGGGACTGCTAAGCCAACAAGTGAGATGAGCGTTAAAAACGTTGTTTCTCATCGATGTATATCAACTTGATTATACCATCAATTCAAGTAGACTACCGTTTTTTTTCTATTGCAGGTCTGGAGGAACGGTTGGTAAATCCTTTTTCTTTTTTGCATTATGTGACTAAAAAAATAATTGGTCGGGACTTTTCGGAGCGATCGACAACTTAAAAAAATCAGATTAATTTTCATCAGATAATTCCCAAACAGGAAATAAGTTTAAGATCAACTGCCAAGAAAAAAAAGAAAATTTAAAAAAAATAAATGTAACAAAAAACTTTCAGATCTCACACAACGCCTGCCCGAAAAAAGCAACTCTCGATCAGATCAGATAATCAGATAATTCTCAGATTGGAAAGTACAGGTGGCTACTCCGAGACCAGGCTTTCATTGGGTGAAACGTCGTGTGAGGTCAGAACGCCTATGCATGTTCTGACAAAAAAAATGGGCTGTGTTTTTTTGACTTACCAGTAAGGTATATTTAATTTTGCAGTGAACAAAAAAAAAAATGGGTAAAAATGATAAGGAAAAACGGCATCAATACAATTCCAGAAATCAGGATCAGAAACGAGTAGAATATATTGGTAAACCTTGTTTCGCCCTTTCAAAAATCGTATGAGACAAACCAGGGCCACTAGCATGTATCCGAAATAATTTCAGCCTTGTGAATGGACAATACAGTTTCCTGTTTCGGATGATTTACCGATTGATAATCATCCTGGTCTTCCAAATCCGGACAACCAGTCAGATTTCCTCGGCCGAATCCTTTATTACATCCGTTCGCGGTTTCCCCTCGGGAAATATTCCGTATTACGTATAAATATATCTCGAATTCCATTGGTAACTTTGTTACAATCCATCGACAATCACATTCGCGAAAAAGAAACATGAGAATAGTTTTATTGTTGTTGTCAGTTATCGGAATAGCACAGGCTGCTAGCTATCTTGATATCACAGGTGATGTGTGCCTCCATTCTGTCAAAGAAGACTACGAATCATTCGATTGCGAGTCTGCTACTGATCTTGCTTGTCTGTGTTCTAAAGACACGTTCCTTCAGACAGTTATGCGATGTGTACAAGACCATGAGGGCACTAATCGCATTTCATATCCGCGAACTTTGATCAGACGGACCTGCAATCACGCTTTGGGCACAAATGCCGTTACAACTTCTCGTCTGAGAAAGGCTCTTGCAGTGGCCAACAAAGACCCAAATCCTCTTCAAGTCAGAAATCGTTATGCTGGCCTGAACCCTGAACAACTTGCAATCATGATGGATTCCAGTAAAGTTCAGCAGAAGAGTGATCATTACGGGGAAATTTTTGGTTACAGTATCCTTGGTTTCATGCTCCTTGTTTTCATCTTGAGAACTATCTCAAACCTCTCTTACAAGGCGCTGCCATCGGTCTTGAGATTTTTCGATAAACCTGCTTTCAGAAAATTTAGAAAACATCTCTTGTTACCGGCTGCTTTTGGTAAGAGACATTCTCAACCGTATTATGCCAAAGGATACACTTTCAATTTCCCTGTCAGAGAGCATGCACTCATTCTGGGAGTTTACTTTATTATGAACTTCCTTTTCTTGTTTGTCGGATATCAGTCATTCAAAGTTACCCCAGAAATGGTGAAAATTCTTCCAGCTAATCAAGTTGAGAGTCTGCACAATCCGCAGTTCGTCTTGGAACAAATCTCTCAACGTACCGGTATTCTCACGATTAGTCAATTGCCTCTGTTGTTCCTTTTTGGTGGACGAAACAATTTTTTGATTTGGTTGACCGGATGGCCGTTGGACACCTTTAATCTGTTCCACAAATGGTTTGGAAGGGTTATTGTTCTTGAACTCTTCTGTCACGCTGTCTGCTATTCTGCCTTTGTTGGGCACGCCTATTACCTGGTTGAATGGTCATACACTTACTGGAGATGGGGAGTAGTAGCGATGTTCTGCGGAGGATTGATTTTGGTACAGTCTGTACACTACTTGAGAGCTCTCAGATACGAAATTTTCCTTGTTTTGCACATTGCTTTTGCAGTGTTTTTTACCATCGGCGCTTGGTATCATCTGGTTGATATGGGCTATATTGAATTTGTTTACGGTGCAATTGCAGTGTGGGCATTCGACCGATTGGTTCGATTGATTAGAATTGTTATTTCCGGACTGACCGCAAAGGCTGATGTCAAATTCCATGATGGAGACATTATCGAAATTAAGATGAATTACTCCAGATTCTGGAAGTTCTATCCTGGATCCTATGTTTTCATTCACTTTTTGAGATGGAACAGATTCTGGCAAAACCACCCATTCACCTTGATTGAGTCCCCACGTGAGGAAGACGAAGGCAAGATTGTCGTCTTTGCAAAGGCAAAGAACGGTATTACCAGACACACGAAGGAATACCTGGCAAAACAAAATGAAAACTCGGCTAGAATTGGTGTTTGGATCGAAGGTCCTTACGGCTCCAATCATCCAGTACACAGGTATGATGAGGTGGTGATGTTTGCCGGTGGTATTGGTATTACCGGTGTCTATTGTTATGCACAAAATATCAGAAAGCATTCTCAACGTGATCAAAAGATTTATCTTAACTGGGTCATTCCTGACACTCGACCGCTAGAATGGTTCGAAGAATATCTCGAGTACTTGAGAGAAGACGAGCGATTTGAAATTACTATCCATATCAATAAGAACAAAGATTTTGTTGAAGAACCATCTTCTGACGCCAATTCATCCGATGTGGAACAAGAAAATGTCGAGATTGAGAACGACACTGGTGCTGAGAAGAAGGCAGATTCTATCAACTCTGGAAGCATCAACAAGTCGTTTGGCCGACCAGTCTGTTATCACCTTGTTGAAGAACACATCACAAATGCCCGGGGATCGTTGTCGTTTGTCGTTTGCGGTCCTGGTACTATGAATGATGAAATCAGAAGATCGATTTCTGATAACTTTGAGCGTGCTCAAGGGCGGGTTGATTATTATGAAGAGTCATTCTCTTGGTAAACGAATTTTATGATGCAAAACTAATGTAGATAGAGAAATAAATTACGAATGTGGGAATTGTGGCTTTGTGTGAATAATGTACGTGAGTTTGTGTATATTATAGATAGCTTAATTTTTTTAGATATTATCATCGTAAGGAGTGTCGTGAAACAAAAAAAAAACCAAAGTGACAACAACGTGAAAAATTAAACGTCACGGTTGCTTCCAGAGTTAAGAGAGTTGGAGTAAGAGTTAGAGGCCTTGGCTTCGGCCATTGGGGCAACATCAGAATGGGAGGCCCTCTTCTTTCTGCCGAAAAGAAGGAAACCGATTGCACCGAGAAGAGCAATAACACCAATGGTGACACCGGCGCCGATACCGCCAGCTCCGGCCAGCGAGAGGGAGCTGGACTTGAAGTCAAAGTTGTGAGCTTTGGCGTTGAGGTAGTCCTTGCTAGATGGGATACACATGTCAAGATCGGTGACGCTACAGGCGGAACACCATTCACCGACATCATTGATACCCTTACTCTTGACGGTGGATTGGAACTTTTCATATGGCATGAGTTGGTCTTTTTGGCCGAACATTTTGAATGTCTTGAATTCTGGGGACTTTGTGTCCTGACCGATTCCGGGACCTGTGGATTCGGTGCCGTTTCTGAGGCCAAATCGAACATAAACGTCCTTACCATCTCTTTGGACCAGTTCAAAGGCGGCAGTGGAAGCGTAATTGACGAGACCGGTGAAGAGGGCTTCATCGACATCATACATGCCCATGACGGCAAACAATTGGTAGAAAACGTTGAATGAGCCGTGATAGACGGTGACCAATGGATCGCCGGTGGTCTTTGTGACGTTGAGCGCCGAGGCAATGGCGCTGATTAAGGACCTACCACCAAGAACAGTGTCGAGGTTGGAGCTGTTGTAGTTTTGGCCCTTTGTGTATTGGTCCTGGAGGAAACGGACTTGGTCGAATTCGTCTTGATGGTCCTTGATCTTCTTGCTGAAGGTTTCGTTGTGGACGTTGTTGACGACGAACTCGTCGAAGACCGTGTACGCGTTCTCAAAGTTCAATTGAGACTTGTTGAGCATGCCCTCGACCAATGGGTAGAGCGATTGATAGAACTTGTGGGTGGACTTGTTCATCTTTTGGAACTCTTCGCTGTCATAGTAAGCGTCCGAGGCCTTCTTGTAGGCATTGCAGCCTTCGACACCGGTGATCTTGATGGCATTGGGGGTTTCCTCCTCGTAAGTGTTGAGGACGACATATTGGTAGTTGCCCATTGGGGCCTCCTTTGTCGTTCCGTTGGACAGCTCAGCGCCCTTCACGGTGTCCCCGTCGACGTGGAGCTCGTCCAATGGAGGGTAGAAGGCTTGCATGAAGGCTTGTTGAGACTTTCCCAACACATTTCCACCGGGACTGGCCGCTAGAAGCTGTTTATCCTGGTAGGTGGTGTTGAGACCTTCAATTTTGGTGTCAGACCCATTGAAGTATCTCTCATGGAAAAAGTTCCCCTGCTCTCTTTCCTGCTGAATACCGACTGGGGTTAGCGCCGTCGAGCCGTCGAGTTTTGCGGTTCGATCACCGTGTCTGGTGAAGAGCACGGCGCCGACTATTTTGTCTTCGGCTGAGGCCGAGGCAGCCAGAGCAGCTACGGTAGCGAGGCTGGATGCTAGTTTACTAAACAGCATTACAAATGGTGTACGCGAGAGAGAAATATTCAAAAAGCTAGTCAAAAGGGGGAATTTTCCTCTTTCTTTTCCTTTTTCAATAAAGAGAAAAAAAAAAAAATAAAAATAAAAAAAGCGAGCAAAGCTCGATTCTTATATATGGCGCCGATTAGATACCATCCTATAGGCCACTTTGTGTGCACATCTCCCCACGTACGCAAAATTTCACCGTTCCGACGGGATGGAACGTTGGGCCGACGGTCTCTGCGTCCGTTCATTGGCTACGCTCTCAGTCGAAGGGTCCACAGAGAGCTGAAGTGGAGTAATAATTGGCTGTTGAGCTGATCTACGGTGGAGATGATAATAAAAAAAAAAAAAAAAATGGTCTCTACTTCCTATCACTCTAGTGCATTCCGCTTTGTTCCGATCCCCCCCTTCAAGTTTGATGTTCTCTCAAAAAGCTACAGCGGCGCCGCTGCTGCTGCTGCCGTTTTGGACCTTTGTTTTCCCGCGCGACGCGCATCTCACTTTAAATAAATAAAAAATAAAAAAAGGGTCGTGCGGCTGTTAGATTATTTTTTTTTTTGGGGGGGGTTTAAGCGCTGTTGGGGCCATTTTTATTGGCTCAATTCACCTGCGAGCTGCGCCGGTTTTGGTATATCGGAGGCGTCCGAAAAAAGCTTGTTTTGCGGGGATCTGCACGCGATGGCGCCGGTGAGACTGTGTGTGCGGCGCGACAATATCGATAGAGCGCTCAGTGCTTGTTGGAGTATTTCAGAGAGTGTTTTTTTTCTTATCCTCCGCGGCTTAGACACCTCTACGAAGTAATGCCTATGTGTGATCACGTGGTGCTGCGAAACCCCTCCAGTGATTTTGCTTCTTTTCTAGAAGAGTAGGCTGCTTTTCTTCTTATCCCCCGGCGTAGGCACCTCTACGAAGTAATGCCTATGTGTGATCACGCGGTGCTGCGAAACCCCCTGTAGTGCTTTTGCTTCTTTTCTAGAAAAGAAGGCCGTCCGCAGGGCAATTCTTATCCCTCGCGGCTTAGACACCTCTACGAAGCAATATCTATATGTGATCACGTGGTGCTGTGAAACCTCTGGAGTGCTTTTGCTTCTTTTCTAGAAAAGAAGGCCGCCCGCAGGGCAATTCTTATCCCTCGCGGCTTGGGCACCTCTACGAAGCAATATCTATATGTGATCATGTGGTGCTGTGAAACCTCTGGAGTGCTTTTGCTTCTTTTCTAGAAAAGAAGGCCGCCCGCAGGGCAATTCTTATCCCTCGCGGCTTAGACACCTCTACGAAGCAATATCTATATGTGATCACGTGGTGCTGCGAAACCCCCTGTAGTGCTTTTGCTTCTTTTCTAGAAAAGAAGGCCGCCCGCAGGGCAATTCTTATCCCTCGCGGCTTGGGCACCTATGTGTGATCACGTGGTGCTGCGAAACCCCTCCAGTGATTTTGCTTCTTTTCTAGAAGAGTAGGCTGCTTTTCTTCTTATCCCCCCGGGCGTAGGCACTTCTACGAAGTAATGCCTATGTGTGATCACGCGGTGCTGCGAATCCCCCTGTAGTGCTTTTGCTTCTTTTCTAGAAAAGAAGGCCGCCCGCAGGGCAATTCTTATCCCTCGCGGCTTAGACACCTCTACGAAGCAATATCCATATGTGATCACGTGGTGCTGTGAAACCTCTGGAGTTGCCTCGCAGAGCTACCTTTTTAACCAGGGCAGTGGGGATCTGGAGTATGACAAGGATGAACGGGATGATGATACCCAGGGAAGAGGTTCTTGTCATGGGGTACTTCTGTGATAAACAGCTACACAGACATTTTCAAAGATGCACCGTCCCCCTGGGAATTGGGAAGAGAGTGCGATTGAATAAGTATTCAAAATATTGTTTGAAACCAAGGAAATATACAAGACCACAAGGAGAAACGCGCAAGGAAACTCTTCACTATATTAGTATCTCTGTAAATAATATTATAACTTCATGCCATATTTCTTTGCGGGGGGATTATTTAGTAGCTTCGGTTTGAGCAGGAGATTTGATCGAGTCTGTATGGACTCACGGGCGGACCAGCGATACCGATCATCGAGTATCCGCTGCTGACGCCCCTCCCTATCACTTTGATGTCTTGCAGCGAAGAGAGCGTGGCCGCAATGTGTTCCAAAAAGGGTACAACCAACCTCGTCCTTGCCGTGTTTCTCCTGCGGATATACAAGGTCAATCCTACGAGTTGATTCATGCCATCTAAATCCAGATATGGCATATCGTTTAACCCAAGTCCAGTCAATCTTAGAAATCTCAGCTGACACTGTTCCTGGAAGTCATCGACTGCCCGACACAGGCTGAGCCAGTCCTCCCACTCAAGCCCTAGAGACACCAAACTAATGAATTGATCGCGCAGGTAAGCTGATGGTAGCCGTCCGATGTCGCAGCCCCTTTCTAAGTTTATCTCCGTAGAAGAGGTCAATATTCTGAATAGAGCCTTCAACTCAGCCCGCTCCACGTCTCTCGTAAAGACAATTCGGGTGTTCTTCAAGTAAATGCCGCCAATATCCAGCCTGTCAGTTAGTCCGTTGATTCCAGTGTCTGCCATACAGCGAATGTTCGTCAACTCTAGGGCTTCAATTCGCCTGGAAGGCAAAAAACCAAAAATCGAGTCGATCGCAACCTGGTAGCTTCTTTTCAAATGCACAATAAACCTTTTTATCTTGCTTGCACTACTGAAGAAATCCCAACTTAATTCGAAATCCGGTTCAGCTCCCCAGTAAAAGTAATCCGTGTGGATAAGCACAGTTTTGTAGCGAGACGAATGGTATACGTTTATGAGTCTGTCCAATTCCTGCGTTATATCATACCCTCGGCTCACAATGAATGCTACAATATACTCTTTACTGCCATCCTGTTTCTTCCAGTTTCGCAAAATGTCGTAGAACATTGTGCGCAGGGCAGCGTCGTGGGTCTGATATATTGGAAGGAAACTATGTTGAAAGACTGAAATTCATCCGCCATGTTATCGTCAATTTCGGCAGTTGTAGATATTATAGAAAGGTTATCACCTAGTGTGGATCTTTGGCTCGGAACATACCCTAATGCCAGCCCTCTTGGAAATTCCACAACACGGCTAATCGAGGTATCTGTGGCCCTTAGCGCAATCACATCTCTAAGTTCCAGGTATTCGACAACAATATTCCACAATTCTACGGGGAATTCAGTACTCATATCCGTGGCGCATGTGCATCTAAAATTGTTGGCTACTTGGAACGGTTTCTTCCTTATTTATAACTAATTAATGTTTTCACTTTAGTTTCAAGTTGTGCATACCCAATGAGCCAATTTGAGCTTAATCGTTCTCATGAATCAGTTTTCATCCAATTGCCAAAAAAAAAGCTCAAAGGTCAGCTCAGCTGTTAACTTACAAATTATTATATTGCATCGTACTTATGCAGCTATCATGAAGCAGCAACATCATGATACACGCGTGCACACGCTTAAGCCTTTGCAGCACATCATCTAGGATATGCATATGAACTTCTGGCAGTCCTTTCCTCCATCCTTTTGGCAGATACCACCCAAGCCCAATACACAAGTATGCATATCACGCTCACGAGTCCACAAAAACAATCTACGCCGTCGCAGGTCTGCACCGCCCAAAATAGTATAGTAAACTTGTAGTTTCAATTTATAGTTAAAAAAATATATACAGGGAGTCTAGAAAAAATCTACAATTGTTCTATTTGTTCTTTTCTTTTTGCTTCTTCTCATATTCAGCGATAAGCTCCTTCTGAAGATGTGGAGGAGCAGGCGCATATTCCTTGAATTCCAATGTGAACTCACCCTTGCCCTGGGTAGCAGCACGAAGGTGGGTAGCAAACCCAAACATGGAGTTAAGGGAACATTCAGCAGTAATAGTGAATTCCTCAGAACCAATGTCGGAATCGGCGATAGTGGCTTGTCTCTTGTTCAACAAGCCAATGATGTTAGACTGGAACTCGGTTGGAGCTGTGATAGAAACATCCATGATTGGTTCCAAGATGTTCGGCTGAGCCTTCATAAATGCACTCTTAAATGCTGCAATGGTGGCAGTCTTGAAAGACAATTCGTTGGAATCGACAACGTGCACTTGACCATCATTAATCAGCATGTTAACACCCAAAACCTTGTGGCCAATTAGTGGACCTTTTTCGCAGGCTTCCTCAAAACCACGCTCACAAGCAGTAAGGAATTTGTCTGGAATCTTACCACCAACAATTTGACTGGTAAATTCGTTTTCTTGAGACTCCATCGAACCCAACTCACCCATAACCTTGGCGAATTGACCAGCACCACCGGATTGCTTTTTGTGAGTATAGTCAAATGGAACTTTACCGGTGATCGTTTCTCTGTAAGCAACCTGTGGCTTACCAGTCACACAATCAACATTGTATTCTCTTTTCATGCGTTCAACATAGATTTCCAAGTGAAGTTCACCCATACCAGAAATAATAGTTTCCTTAGACTCAGGGTCGAACTTGACACGGAAAGTTGGATCCTCTTTTTGGAATCTGTTAATGGCCTTGGAGAAATTTGGCGAGTCTTTAGACTTTGGCGCGATGGACAAAGAAATGACTGGTTCAGGAACATACATCGACGTCATGGTATAGGAGCATTTACCATCAGTAAAGGAATCCCCAGAGGAGCAGTCCACACCAAAGGTGGCGCAAATTTCACCGGCTCCGACCTCATCAACATCCTCCATCTCGTCAGCATGCATACGAGCCAAACGTGGCATCTTGGTCTTCTTACCAGTACGAACATTAGTGACAGTCATACCCTTCTTCAGCTTACCTTGATAGACACGAATATACGTAAGCTGGCCGTAACGGCCTTCCTCGAGCTTGAATGCTAGACCAACAAAAGGCTCCTCTTGGGCCGGAACCAGGTTGACCGGTTTTTCTTCAGCAGAGACGTCAAGAGCATTGTTAAGGACTTCAGATGGATTAGGAAGATAGTCACAGACAGCATCAAGGACTGGTTGCACGGATCGGTTGGCAAGGGCAGAACCCATCAAAACTGGTGTGAACTTTCTAGCAATAGTGGAACGGCGGATAGCATCTTTGATCTGCTGAGGAGTTGGGATCTGTTCTTCCAAGTATATTTCAGCCATTTCATCATCGACGTCTGCCAAAGTTTCAATAAGCACAGCACGCTTCTCAGCGACTAACTCCTTAAGATCTTCGGGGACATCCTTTTCAACAATCTTTTCACCATGGTCACCTTCATTATAAAGGGCTTGTTCATGAATCAAATCAACAACACCGGCCAACTCGTTTTCGGCGCCGATTGGCACCTGAAGAGCAGCGGCATGGATGTGAAGCTTCTTGTTGACTTGCTCAATAGCCCTCCAAGGGTTGGCACCCATACGATCCATCTTATTGATAAATGTGATTCTTGGAACATTGTAACGACGCATTTGACGATCGACAGTAATGGTTTGAGATTGGACACCAGAAACAGCACAGAGCACGAGAACAGCACCGTCAAGAACACGAAGGGCACGTTCAACTTCGACGGTGAAATCAATGTGGCCCGGGGTATCAATCAAGTTGAACTTGTAGTTTTCTTCCTTGCCTTCATCATTTGTCTTCATCCAGTCACAGAAAGTAGCAGCCGATTGAATAGTGATACCTTTTTCTCTTTCAAGGGCCATAGAGTCCATGGTAGCGCCGACGTTGTCTCGGCCACGCACTTCGTGGATAGCCTTGATTCTACCGGTGTAAAAGAGGACACGCTCGGTAAACGTGGTCTTTCCAGAATCAATGTGTGCAGACACACCAATATTTCTCATGGCATTGAGTCTGGTACGGTCGGTATCGGTGATGGTTTTAGCCATATCTTGCAAGATTGCATGTTCCTCTTCGTATGTCTGAGGAATGGCAGTCGAAGCAGCATTTGCACGGAATCCTGCAGAAGTGAACAGACGCTTCTGAACGCTCTGCAAGACGACCGGTTGTCTCCACAGAAGTCTACCGAACGACGACTTCATTAGTGCTTTATTAGTAGCTCGAGGTTTACGACGTTAGCTGAAAAGTGCGCCGCGAAGCTGAAATTTTTCTTTTGCGCGGCGCGGGGAGCCGCACCGAATTTCAACCGGTAAAAAAATTAAAATAATGATTAAATGTGGGTTCGAATCTCGAAGGGGAAGAATTTTTGATTTGGTTCGGTTTGAGTTTGCCTAGATCTATTTCCTGTTTGCTGAAAACAAGGAACACCCGCACGCTTCAGACGGGACGTCACAGAGTTGTCTTAGTCGTTATCTTGTTGATACCCGAGACATAATCTGGCAGATTCAACAAAGAACAAAGATATCTATTAATGAAGGTCGAACGTAGATTGTGCGTTCCAAAACATGTGTTTAATCGATCCTTTGTTTGCTTCATGACTAAATCCGGACTGTTTCATAGATCTTTTGATTGACTCAGCCCAGAAGAGCATGTCACTTGATGTCTAGATGTTAATATTCTGAACTAGCCGTCATACCAGCCATGTGGCTAACCCGCACTCGCAATATCAGCCAGTTATCGTCACCGGGTCATAGTATAGCAGTTTGGTCATACTTTGATCGCATATACGTGACGCGTTACTACTGGCCCATTTTGTTGCGAGGTTTATCAGGAATTGAGGTCTTTTTTAATCCCGAGATCTAGATTTTTTTTTATTTCACTTCATTTATTAACTACATATTCGTACACGTTTCTACTAAATATATACCTATTTGCGCAAATAAATTACTGTGAAGACCTTATAGCGGTCAACGGGCTAGTTCGGTTTTATAGGGATAACAATTGTATTGATCTTTTTCAATCCCAAATAGGTGAGACTTGATGAAAAATCCTAACACAACCG
>JAJLUR010000317.1:0-12023 GCA_030674225.1 Blastobotrys terrestris
TTTTTTTTTTTTTTGAAAAACTTGGCACAGCACCACGTGACCAGTCCTCATAGAGGACGATGTATATGCCCTGCGGGCGGCCTTCTTTTCTAGAAAAGAAGCAAAAGCACTAGCTATGCATAGTTCTCACGGTAACACGTGACTAGGCCCCGCTGAGCTGTGTATACTGTTTCCCTGTGGGGTTGCCCTCTTTTTTTTTTTTTGAAAAACTTGGCACAGCACCACGTGACCAGTCCTCATAGAGGACGATGTATATGCCCTGCGGGCGGCCTTCTTTTCTAGAAAAGACGCAAAAGCACTGAGCTGTGTATACTGTATACTATATATATACATTGTTTCCCTGTGGGATGGCCCTCTTCTTTTTTATTTTTAGAAAACTTCGCACAACACCACGTGACCAGTGGGGTGGACCTAGTATTTCCCTGCGGGTGTCCAGTGCCTCGCAGAGCTACCTTTTTTGCTTCTTTTCGGAGAAAAAAGAAGCCGCCGGAGGCTACTACTACGATGCGTGGCAGGATCTGCACCGTCAAGGGGCTGATCCGGATGATGTCATTGGAGTGCACACTGTCGGGCTATGCTGAACCAGATGCGGAGAGCGGGCGGAGTCCGGGGTGAGTCGCTGGGAACACCGACACAAGGGAAAAGCGTCTATTTATATATATACGACACGGGAAAGAAAACAAGCACCGACATGGTCATGTCTCGGACGCGAAAAATAGATAGATGCCAACGGCGGCGGCGGTGCCTCGCACGTGCACGTGGGACGGCCGGGTAAGGGCTGCTGCCGAATTAGGAATGCGGGTTACCGCGCCTAGCAAGCGAATTTTTCCCGAACGGGCACTAACGGCGATCGTTGCTTGAATGGGCGGTGTTTGGTGGGGAGCTTGAGGATTGCATGCATATGCTGCAGGACGACGAGTCGACTACTAGCGAGTATTCAGCACAACAGCAACGGGTGGCACCAAATAGCAGTGGACGGTGCTGGGTGGCAAACGCTATATAAATGAGCCCACCTCCCTCACTCCGGGAGGGGGAGGTGGAGAGGCTGCTATATAGTAATCTATTTATTAATTTCCCATCAGCAGCATCAGCCCCACGTTGTCATTTACCCGGAGCAAAGAAAAAAAAATGTTGGGAGAGAGTGTGATAAAGTGGGAGAGACACAGCGAGTGTGAGCGGGCAGTGCGCGGCGCAGGAAAGAGTGTTCTCAGACAAATAAATATAGTAGTGCTTCCTGGAGAAGGGGGAGTGTGTGTGAGCGTGCAGTGAGTGAGTGTACACAGAAGGGGGAATACCGGAATTTTTTTTTTTTTTTTTTTTTTTTTACTAGACGCTCTCCATTTTCTCTACGACAGGAGAAAATTTTTTTTTGCATTAGCTGGAACCCACAGCCCGAGGGTCTTTTTTGTTTATCGAAGCCCAGTCTGCGGTTCGCTCTTTTTTTTTTTTTTTTTTTTTTTTTTTTTTTTTTTTTTTTTTTTTTTTTTTTTTTTTTTTTTTGTTTTTGTGTCTTTTCTTTCACCCTTTTCGGTGTTTTTGTTTGTTACTTCGCCAATGAGACGAGAGCTGCGATGGATGCTCCTGATCAACGGAGCCATCATCCTCTTCCTGGTCTACCAGGCGTCGGACCTCATATCGCTGCTACACGACGACAGTGACCGCGACGCCATCACAGACCGCGAGCTCAACACGTACACAAACGAGACGCAACAGCAGATACCCAAGATCATCCACCAGACGTACAAGAACGAGACCATCCCCGCGGGCTGGCGCCGCCCGCAGCAGAGCTGCGTGGACCTCCACCGTCCGGACTGGCAGTACATTCTGTGGACAGACCAGATGGCCCGCGACTTCGTGGCCGAGCACTACCCGTGGTTCCTCAAAACGTTCGACTCGTACCCCTATCCGATCATGCGGGCAGACGTGATCCGGTACTTCATCCTGTCCCACTACGGCGGCATCTACATTGACCTCGATAACGGCTGCACCGGACGTCTGGACCCGCTGCTCCAGTATCCAGCCTGGCTGCGCAAAACCATCCCCACCGGCGTGTCCAACGACATCATGGGTTCGCGCAAGAACCACCCGTTCTTCAAAAAGGTCATCGACAACCTTCAGAAGTACAACCGCAACTGGTTTGTGTCGTACATCACTATCATGTTCTCCACAGGCCCGCTCTTCGTCTCGGTCATGTGGAAGCAGTACAAGCGTCATGGCGGCCTGGCCCCGGCCGACGTTGTCCGCGTGCTCGTGGCCCCAAAGCCCACCAACGACCACGAAACATATTTCTTCTTCACCGCAAAGGGCTCGTCCTGGCATCTCGGCGACGCTAAGTTTATTATGCAAATGGCCAAGCATTGGGTCTTCTTCACCATCCTGGGCACCTGTCTGGTGCTCTCCGTGCTCTATCTCCAGTTCCGCATCTATCAGCGGCTTTCCCGGGCCGGCGGCCTTCGTCGTGTGTTCAGACCAAGCTCGCCCCTGGGCTCCTATAGCTCCGTTTAGACCTCCCATTGCATTGTACACTAGATTAATACCTAATGATTCATGACCTATATATCGTGTTCCTTGTTTCTGGAAGCCAGCCTTCTTTTCTAGAAAAGAAGCAAAACCAATAATGGATCGGAACTGCCTCGCAGAGCTACCTTTTTTTGCTTCTTTTTCGGAGAAAAAAAGAAGCCGCCGGAGGCACACACTGCCTCTGCCAGTGTCAGGCGCATGCCTGTCGACTACTAAACGACATGTACAGAAAAGGCTGAACTACAGGCTAGGGATATCATCCATTGACGCTGTGAGGTGACAGCGATACAGGTTAACGGAGTTGACTGAAAGCATTAATTGGGCTCGCAGATCAGAGAGCTAGTATAGCGCTTAAGTTGAACTTGCAATTGCCTCGCAGAGCTAATTATAACCTGCCAGTACAGTCTCAGAAAGTGCCGGAGGCGGGAATCGAACCGCAAGTGGGAGACGCGTAGAACGCGGATGCCCGGGAAACCGACCAAGGGACTTCAGTAGAAGGGTTGCAAAAACATTTGCTCACTGGATAGAGAGACCAACAAGGATGGTGGAACGAGGCCCGGACGCTTGGTTGGAGGAAGTGATAAAATGCAAATATCTGCCGGAAAATGACATGAAGAATCTGTGTGAGATGGTGAAGGAGCTGCTGATGGAGGAGTCGAACGTACAGCCGGTGCAATCGCCAGTGACGGTGTGCGGTGACATCCACGGGCAATTCCATGATCTGTTGGAATTGTTCCGAACTGGCGGGGGCCTTCCAGACGATGTGAACTATATCTTCCTCGGCGACTTTGTCGATCGAGGATACTTCAGTCTGGAGACGTTTACGCTGCTGATGGTGTTGAAGGCAAAATACCCGAGTCGACTGACATTGGTTCGGGGCAACCACGAGAGTCGCCAGATCACCCAGGTCTACGGGTTTTACGAGGAGTGTCTGAACAAGTACGGGTCGACGACGGTGTGGAAGTACTGCTGCCAGGCCTTTGACTTCCTCACCCTTGCCGCAATCATCGACGGTAAGATTCTGTGTGTGCATGGGGGCCTAAGTCCTGAGATCCGGATGTTGGACCAGATCCGTGTGCTGTCGCGGGCCCAGGAGATTCCGCATGAAGGTGGGTTCTGCGACCTCGTTTGGTCCGACCCAGACGACATTGAGACCTGGTCGGTCAGCCCTCGGGGCGCAGGATGGATCTTCGGGTCCACCGTGGCCCGCGAGTTCAATCATGTAAACGGCCTGTCGCTGATAGCTCGGGCGCACCAGCTGGTGATGGAAGGGTTCAAATACCACTTTAAAGAAAAAGACGTTGTGACGGTGTGGTCAGCGCCCAATTACTGCTACCGCTGTGGCAACGTTGCCAGTGTCATGAAAATCGAAGATAACGACCACGTCCCCAAGTTTAGCATCTTTAATGCCGTCCCTGATGATACCATGAAAGTTTCTCCAAACAATCAACGAAGCGAGTATTTCCTTTAATCCTTTTTGTATTATGATATAATGAAAACAGAGCACATTTGTTAATAGCCTTGTTACTATATATTGCAGGTACTATATATATTGTAATAGCATCTTTTTTTTAATTCTCATCTAATACCAACCTTCTGGAACCAGTCAGCCTGGTGACTACTTGGTTGCCATCCCCTGTCATTGCCGGTGCCACCAGCAAAGGAGCCACTTCCCTGATATTGTTGCTGCGGTGCACTTTATCAATAACGGCGGGCAAATGATCACCAGATAGAGTCACAATTCATATATTCATTCACTAACAACATATTCTAGGCTGTGCTCCTGTTATGCATTGTATGCATAGTCTCGTGTCGCCCCCTGGAGTGTGTGACCTTTGGCTTTCTAGAAACGAAGTAACTGCACAGGCCTCGCAGTCGCCATAGAAAAAAAAATAATAATAATAAAAAAAAGTTGTTGCTAGCACTACTGCATAGTATACTGGCATCCTACCAAACGAGCATTCACTATAATTCTACGACATTACACAAAAGAAACCACGTTTGTCCCCACCAAAACGCTATAGCTTAACGGATTCGCTTAAACTTGCTGGGAATGTTCTCCAGCTTGGCCCACGAACCCACAATGTCCTGGTGTGTGTCCATGTCATCCCCATGCTCGTTGGCGTGGAACAATTGCTCGTGCTCAATATCCTCCGGGTGGACATTTTTCACATTCGGATCGTCTTTGGCATGATGCTCGAGCCAATGATGCACCTCGTATTCATACTCATAGTCGCCATGATGACCCGGCCCCAGACCAAAGTCCGGCAGCTCCCCACCCTTATCAGTGAAGACTCTCCACTCGTCCAGCGTGATAATTCCGTCGCCATCGGTGTCGATCATCGACAGCACTGTCTTGAGCACAAAGTCCTTGTCTTGCTGGGTGATATCCTGGTTCTGGTTCGTCTTCCCGAGCCCGCTCCCGTCCCCAACCACCTTATCCTTCAACAACCCATACAGATTCAGAATGTCGTTGCTGGTCCACGTCTTAGAGTTGTCCGAATCGTGGAAGGTGAAAAACGAGTATGCGTCGAACGTGTCTGTCATGTGCTCCTCCCGCATGTGCTTCACTTGCCACGAGTCCTCTCCGGGCTTTTTAGGTACAATCGTAGGTAGGGCATATGCGCCCGTGGTTAGTGCTGCTGCTAGCAGTAATGCTGATCTCATGATATATCCGACGTTGATGGGTGTATGGATGTATGTATGTATGCGTGATCTCGACGTGTTCCCAACTGTGGGCTCCGCATCAGCCTTGCGGGCCCAGCTCAAATAGGGTTACCCCTTGGCTCCCTCACGTGAGGGTGTTCAAAAGGTATTGCCCTGCGGGCGGCCTTCTTTTCTAGAAAAGAAGCAAAAGCACTGGTGAGGCAGGCTTGCGATCCTCAATGCGCCCAATTGAGCCATTCAGAGTACGGAGAAAAACGAAGCTAACTGTAGCAATTCTTTCACTAAGAAAACCAAAAAACCGTTTGATCTTAAGAATGTGAGTTCTCTTCAAATTCCAAGACACATCTCCTGGCTGCTCAGGGTAGTCCTACGGGAGCTCCGACAGCGTGTCCAGATAGATTCTACGGATCTGGGCTACTCTGATCATGGCGGTTCAGTTCAGTCCCAACTGCCATTTTAGGAAATATTATTTTGCTGCATGCAGCGTGTTTCCCAGCGTCTATTTTTTTTAAATATAAAAAGGAACCAATCTCCCCGTTGGTGTCTTATGTTTCTTGGTCTCAGATCGCCTACACACGTTTGGAGCTAGACTTTGGACCCCGAATTGGAGGGCACTGAGAAGGCAACATTCCTTTCTCGAAAAGAAGCAAAAGCACTACTGGTCTCGCGCGCGGGGCTTGAACGGCCTTGACTAAGATTGCCCCTCGCGGAGCTACCTTTGTCGCCTCTTTTCGGAGGCACACTGACCCTGGTAGGCTGTTGACGGAGGCTACGTGGAATCGGATCACAATTGGATTAAAACAAGATGTATTTACATGCAGATTAGAACTTCTCGCCCTTGGCGATCTTCTGTTCACCGTACTTCTTGATACGGATGGATTGGACGGCAATGAATCCGGAGGTGTCGGTAGGATCGAAGTCGGTGAGCTCGTCCATGGAGGCGACAGTGGCGTCATAGAGCTTCTCAGTTTCGGACGATCGGCCGAGAATCTGGAGGTTGCCCTTGTAGGCTCGGACACGGACCTGGCCATTGACGTGGATCTGCGAAGGTGGGATCAAGGCCCGGGTGTAGTCGCCTTCTGGAGTGTAGTAGAGCCCGTTGTAGAGGATCTTGGAGAAGGTTGGGGTCACAAAGGTGTCTCTGATGGCCCGGACTTCTCTATCCAAAACAAGACCTTCCAAGTCGATGTGGGCGAATCGCAACAGCGTCAAACCTGGGGTCTCGTAGCAGCCTCTGGACTTGATACCGATGAAGCGGTTCTCAACAATGTCGATACGACCGACACCGTTACGACGAGCAATGGCGTTGGCGGTGAGGAAGAGGTCGACTGGGTCGGTGACCTCCTTGCCGTTCTCGTACACAATCTTGGTTGGGATACCTTGTTCAAACAGGACGGTGAAGTCCTCTGGGGTGTTTGGAGCGTCCACTGGGTCCACAGTCAACTTCCACATGTCCTTTGGAGGGGTGGTGTCTGGGTCCTCGAGGATGCCGGCTTCGTACGAGATGTGAGCCAAGTTCTCGTCGGTAGACCATGGCTTGGACTTGGTCTGGGCGACTGGGATACCCTTTTCGGCAGCATAGTTGAGCAGGTCGTTTCTACCGACAAACTTGTTGATGAACTCTGGCAGTCTCCATGGGGCAATGACCTTGACGTCTGGCTTCAACGCATAGAAAGCGAGTTCGAAACGCACCTGGTCGTTACCCTTACCGGTGCACCCGTGGGAGACAGCAAAGCAGCCCTCACGTTCAGCGACTCGGATCTGGGCCTTGGCGATGACCGGACGAGCCAACGATGTACCGAGCAGGTAGACGTTTTCGTACACTGCATTGGCTTGGACAGCTGGGAAACAGAGGTCCTCGACAAATTCCTTCTTGCAGTCTTCCACCACAAACTTGGTGGCACCAATCTTGATGGCCTTTTCACGAGCAGCCTCGAAATCTTCCTCTTGACCGACATCGGCCAAAAAGGCAATCACCTCGTAGCCTTGTTCCAACAACCATGCGAGGATGATCGAGGTATCCAAACCACCGGAGTAGGCCAAACAGACTTTTCCTTTAGACATTCTTTATTTATTTCTTTCTTTCTTTTTCTGGAAGAAGGGGATTTATAACGTTGATGGGTGTGTGGGGTTTAACAAAAAAATTAAAACTTGCAGTCCGGAAGATGAAATGCAAAAAATTTTTCAGCGCGGAGAGACCTGGGAACGTCCCTCCCCCCCAGAGTTTTGTGCGTTTAAATAAGACTGATAACCAACAACAGCAAAAAAGAACCGACACTGTGATGACACATTGTTTGACTCATTTTATTGGGACTTTAGCCGCGCCTGTGCGCGCACACCCATCAAAAGGCAAAAGAAGAGACTGAGCTTTTATTTATATCCTGCGGACATAAAATAGAACAAGCCAAGTGGCCAACGAGCGTGATGAAGCTGGTTGTGTTTTCAGGAGGCACGGCTACCAACTCACTAGTGTCGCTGTATTCATCTCTGTCAACGGAATTGAGCTATGTGCTACCCATCTCCGACAATGGCGGATCCACGTCTGAGCTCATGAGGGTGATCGGGGGCCCTGCGATCGGCGACTTGAGATCACGAATAATCCGGCTTATCACCAACGCTTCTCCGGGCGCAGAACGGGGGCTCCATCGGCTGTTTGCGCACAGGTTGCTGGGTGAACACGCAAAGCGGGAGTGGGGCCAGATTGTGGACGGTTCGCACTCTTTGTGGAGCTCAATTCCGAGCGAAGTGAAGGAGCTGGTCCGACCCTTCTTCGTCGAGGTCAACTCGGAGCTTTTAAAACGGATTCGGCCGGGAAAGGAGTTCAATTACCAGGAAGCAAGCGTGGGGAACCTGTTTTTGACTGGAGCCCGCATCTTCTGTGGGTCTTTGGATTCCGCCATCGAGCTCATGCTACGCATCTCCCGGGTTCCAAACTCAATCAACGTGCTACCGGTCATGAACACAAACTTCAGTCACCACATTTCGGCTTTGCTTGAAAACGGTACCGTCATTACTGGCCAAAGCCAGATATCGCATCCGTCTGCCTTGGATTCGTCTAGTAGTGAGAGCGTCACCCCGGCCCCGGCTCCAGCCAGTCCAAAGCCTGCTCGCCGCAACAGTCTGGATAACATGTCTCCCATTGACAATGAGGATGCGCAGTTGCCCTTCACGCATCCGGATCTCAAGCATTCACAACTGCACTTCTCAAAGACCACCAACGTCCCGCTGCCGTCCCCGATCAATCGAATCTATTACATCAACCCGTATGGGCTGGAAATCCATCCACGGGCGTCGCCTCGAGTGATTTCAAGCATCTGCGACGCCAACGCAGTTATTTATTCTGTTGGGTCCCTCTACACCTCGCTGGTCCCAATTCTTATCCTCAAGGGAGTATCCTCAGCACTCAAGGTGTGTCGAAAGAAGATCTTTCTTCTCAACGGCACCCCAGATCGCGAGACCAACGGCATGGACGCCGAGGCCTACGTCAAGGCTATAATCGCCGCCTGCGAGTATTCCGGCTCCCGCTACACCAGCGTCAAGCAACAGCCTTTCATCACCCACCTCATCTATCTCAGGGGCTCACCAATTGCCGTAAATGGCCCCGTCCTCGAGGATGATTACGGAATAACCACCATCTGCGTCGATCACGAGAAGGGGTCTACGGACAAGTACGATAAAACAGATCTGCAAGCAGCAATCCAATCCATCCTGGACCAATAAAAATTATTTCAATCGAGCGTTAACTGGCCGTATGTTTGTCTGTGTCTTGAAAAAGAAGAAACTCACCGGAGCCAATACACGAAGTCGTATCAACGACTTTGCGATGCCGTTGACACCACCACTGTAAGGCAACACTTTAGGCTATTTTCTTCCCTTTACAATGATTCTGGGTATTTGCTGCTCGTATAGGCACTGCAGTAGTGCTATCATCGGTTACGCAGTGGATTTAGCTTCAAATAGCTTGAATCACACTACGCGGTCGGCTGTTATGCAGATGTTGTGATCCCCATGGATTATGTGTGACTTTGAACGAGTGAAAAAGATATTCTCGATGAGTTGTACGCAGCAAGTTCTTCCTGGAATTATTTAGGATCTGTTAAGCGTATAACAATTTTATGAAGATATCGGGCCGTTATCATAGAGCTTCCTTTCTTTTCTATTGGAATAACGTGACTCTTCTAAGGTTTTAGCTGACTCTGAAAGAATAACCACACAACTCGCTGCCTTTAAAGTTAAACACAAATTGGACCGACGATCCCACTTAGATTCTATCCCGCACACCATCAAAACTAATAAGTAATGTCATCACGTGAGACACGAAAGTAAAAGCTTTCATCGGAACATTTTTTAAAATGGCAAATAAAGTGTATCCAATGCTGCCCGTAACAAAGTTTAGAATTTTTCCTGTAGTTGACCCACTAAGGATTACCTTGTTCGTTAGAAACATATACCACTCCATGATTCTACTAAGATGAGCAAGTGAATTGGTCTTTTTCAATTCCAATAGGTGAGGAGGCGTTATGAAAAATTCTAACATAAACCACTTTGAATGACGATTGCAAGCAATTATTTCAAAATATACGCATACTCACCATGTTGCATATGCATATTTCATTGATTTCTGCATCGCAATGCATAGGTCTGTATGTAAATCTCACGTTCTACGGAATAAGTCACAAAACATTTCTGACGAACCAGTAACAGATTATTGCAAACTCCGAAACCTTTATCATCCCACACACTATTGGAGTCATAATCATTGGGAGCATAAAAAACTCGTCCGATTGGGTACTTTATACCTGGTATAGAAAACAATAATCTGAGGTACTTAAAGTCATCATAAAAACTGATGTACGCTTGGTTGGCCAACAGCAACGTTCTGGAGTTGTGCAGGTAATTCAAGGCTTTTTACGACTCTTCTGTAGCCCGAGGCAGAAGATACGTCCATAAAATTTAAGGGTAATAATAATAATAATAATACTAATAACAAGGGGGCAGCGCTCAGCTCCGCCTGAAAGTCTCGTATGTCGCAGTGCGTCGTTAGTATTAAATTGAATTTTGTTAGTCAAAACCAATATAATTCCAATATTTTCAGTAGGGTATATATAATTTCGTTGGTATGTTGTATAACTTTGTCTCTGTTGTAAGAGCCTCTTTCATTAAGCGCCGCCCGAACGTCGTCGAGCTTCATTAGCATCAATTAAAACCAATATATTCCAATATTCAGCCTCTTTCATTGAGGGTGACGTTGGGTTTCCTGTCATTGAACCTGTCAACGAATGGATCTGGATCATCAAAGAACCGTGTGTTTCTGTGAGAGTTTCTTTGTCGTTCTTGAAACCTAAAGTCTGTTGGCTGCTCGATCGAACACGATAGCTTGAATGGTTTGTATTGTCAGAGATCTTTACTCTGAACAGCCTTCGTAGATTACATTGTCGTTGTCAAAAGAGGTCCAATAAACTGATTTTTCTTCAGGCGCTTTTAGATCTGTTGTTTGTAGGTTGGGCTCTTTGATGAGATGATTGGAGATTTTGACATGTTTTCGGGCAAAAAATCGAGAGGGAAAATGTGTATATTAGTTTAGTAAATCGGTAATTAACTCTGTCTTTGTTGTAAGCGCCTCTGTTTCTTTCCTGTTATTAAATCTGACAAAGAATGGTTCCGGGTCATCAAAGAACCATTGACTTTCCATGTTGTTGGAGCTGCCCATGTTGTTCCGATTGATTGGTTGAAGACATGTGTATAAATGAGTAGGAAGTTGATTTAAACTGGTATATTTCAAGTCTCCTATAAGGTCTGAAAAGAATTTTGACCTCTACGCTATATGTATATACGCTTGCCCTATGGATATATTTTTCGTCCAGCAAATCCACATCGATAGGGTTTGTGGATGCATTTAAATCCCTATGGTAAAACCTCTGTCCTGCTAACGACAGCTTTTGTATCTCAATAAGCCAAACAGTGGACATTTGAGATTGAATATCCCGTTGGCGGAATTCACATATTTGGTTGAAATCTATCTTCTGAGTTGCCGTCACAACCGTTCTCAAATCCATAAGCATATAGGATAATAATAATAATAATAATAATAATAATAATAATCAACAAGGGGGCGGCGCTCAGCGCCGCCCGTACGAGTGCGGGTATGGGTTAATGTCGTAGTCCTTCATTAGCATCAATTTAAAACCGATATATTGCGATATTTAGTCTCTTTCTTTGAGGGCGACGTCGGCTTTCCCGTTATGGATCATCAAAGAACCGTGAGTTACTGTGTGAGTTCACGTTTTTTTGTCAATGTTGAAACCGAAGTCTGTTGGCTGCTCGATAGAACATGACGGCTTGAATGGAGTTGTTTGATTGCCAGAAAGCTTTACTCTGAACAGCCTTCGTAGAATACGTGGTCGTCGTCAAAAGAGGTCCAACAAACTGATTTTTCTTCAGGCCCTCTTAGATATGTTGTTGGTAGGTTGGGCTCTTTGATGAGATGATTGTAGATTTTGGCATGTCTTCGGGCTAACATTCGAGAGGGAAGATGTGTATATTAGTTTAGTAACTTGATAATTAACTTTGTCTTCGTTGTAAGTGCTTTTGTTGCTTTCCTGTTATTGAATCTGACAAAAAATGATTCAGGATTGGTAACAGTTGACTTTCCATGTTTTCCCGATTGATTGATTGAAGACATGTGTATAAATGAGTAGGATTTTGATTTAAACTGGTATATTTCAAGTAAGGTCTGAAAAGAAAACTTGACCTCTACGCTATATATATATGTACGCTTGCCCTATGGATATAGTTTCTGTCCAGCAAATCCACATTAATAGAGTTTTTGGATGCAT
>JAJLUR010000318.1:0-11676 GCA_030674225.1 Blastobotrys terrestris
TTGGCAGGATCTGAAAGAAACAAGGTCGCAAAGACGGCTGGTAGTCGATTAGCAGAAAGCTGTGCTATCAACAAGTCTTTGATGTTGCTAGGTCAATGTCTGCAAAAACAAAGAGATCGCGAACGGGCCAGAAATATATCAAGCAAACAAGATTTTTCCATTTTCCGAAATTGCAAACTGACACAATTACTTCTGGCCAACGCATTTATACCCAATTGTGGTCAAAAAACACAAATCTTGGTTACCGTTGACCCATATGGTGACTTCAATGCGTCATCGCAGATTTTGAGGTATTCCGCTCTGGCTCGAAATATAACTGTTCCAAAGGACCGGGTATCGTCCTTATCATCAATCAGTAGTAAGGAAGGGGACGGATGTTCATCCACGACTCTTGCCGATATTGATAACCGATCATTCTCTGGAAATACCACAGATAGTGACTATTCTGGTGGGCCAAAATATTTATTGGATAGGATCAAACAACTGGAGGATATCGCATTTGAGGCAACTGAAAGATGCATGATGATTGAGGAGCAAGTCCGCGAGGAAATGGCTGCTGAGATGGAAAAGCAGATGCAAGAAATGGAATTGCGTTATTTAGACCATATTGATGATGATTTGGGGCGAAACCAGCAATTGACTGATGGAAAGATTGATATTCTGACTGAATCAATTAGACACCAAGAGATCAAAAGATTTCAACATCAAATTGAGGCTCTGGTACGGGAGAATGAACAATTAAAATCACAACTGGGTGTATAGGTGACTGTCATGTTCTCGCAAGGTTTGTCGGTGGTTTGTTAATCTCTCAGACCTAGACCATATTTCAGCATTTAATTGATAAATATAAATACCAACATGTTACAGCTTTTTATATATACATCTGCATATGCATATATCTGCATATATGCCATACGACTATCTTTGTTAGCTAGCTTTATGCATCAATGCATATGCATCCATAGCTATCGCCCTAGTAAAACCGAGTTATGCATATGCATATGTGCTTATGGATGACCGGTGACCGCTATAAGGTCTTGACAGTAACTTATTTGTGCAAATACACGTAGTTTTATATTTAGTATGCACAGAAACGTGTACGAATATGTAGTTAATAAAAAAAACCTTGTGGTTGCTGATGAAAGTAGTTCTTTGAATACTATCAGTTTTACAGTAGGAATCCTAATACTTTTTAGACTAGACTCAGCACTCAACTTACGATTATTCTTACACCCGCGGGGCTTAACTACTGGTTTTGATTAACTACAAAAGTAACATAAGTAAGAAAACATTTCTTGAAAACAAAAAAAAAAATTAATCAAACCCGTCTTCTGTCAGAGATATACCTAATGATTGACCCTTGGCCAGTGATATCAACAGTCTTATCAAACCACGACAATAGAACACCACCATTACCCTGAGATTGCCCTAAACGAGAGCCCATCCCCTTATATAAATACTTGATGAGTGTATTTTGATTGTCAGTAGACAGTTTTTCAACAATCGGCGTGATATCTGACGACTTTACCACAGTGACAATTTCAATAAAGTTTTTGAGATTCGCTGTTTTGGCTTCCTCGTCGCCACCGTACGGTGGATTTTGAAGTACAGTGTGAAGAGCACCAGCATAATCTCCTCGAGATAACAGTTGTCTAGCTTCTTGTCCTCTAGCAGCAATTTCTTGCGCTGACACAGCTGGTTGTTCCGGAATAAGTTCGGCTGGTGTAAGAGCGTTATCTGGATTCAATCGATCAATGTCTATTCGTCTAAAATCGGTCATGGCGTGAGTGTGTGTGTCGCTATTATTTAGTCTGAGTGATGATGGTTGGAAGGGGCCATGGTGGAACTCGAAGTTGCCATGGCAACCGACATCATCGGAGAACCGGGGTAAAAAAGAGCCTGTTGTGAACAACTGACAGTGTGCGCGCAAATCAAGATTGTATTATTTTTTTTATATAAGGACTTTTGGAATTTTTTGTAGTGGATTGGATTGGATAACACCCATTTTTTTGGTTGTGTGCACATTTAATTTTTTATCTCTTTTGGACGTCAAAAATCATGGCACTTGATACCAGGGAAAACATTAAGGAAAAGGAGAATCGATATCGGAGTCTGTTCGATTCGCTGGATACTGACTCCCAGAATTATCTGGATTCAAGTGACCTCAAGAAGTTGCTGGAACAGCGCTATCAGCCGTTTGACAATATGGAGGAAATAGTAGACGAATTGGTTGTGACGATTGGTCAATCTAAAGACGGCCAAATTGATTTCAACTCGTTCAAGAAGTACATGGAGGATACGGAGAATATACTACAAAAGACATTTGAAACACTGGATTTAAAGAAAGACGGCAAGCTTGATTTGCAGGAAATCACCGAAGGATTTTCTCGGCTCAATTTGGAAGTGGATACTGAAAAGATTGGACTTTTTTTCCAAACGTTGGACCTAGACGATGATGGCTTCATATCTTTGGAGGACTGGAGATACAATCTAATGTTCATTCCCAATCGAATTGGATCTCCATTAGAGGCAGCCTACATCTTTTTCATTGAAGATTTAGATCTTTCATCAGAGGGCGATGTCATTTTAAGTTCAGAAACTTTGAACGGAGTTGGCTATTTCCTAGCAGGTGGATTGGCAGGGGTCGTATCGCGAACATGCACAGCGCCGTTTGACCGGCTCAAGGTTTTTTTAATAGCGCAGAGTGGTTCACAGCCGCTTAAGCAAGCTTCTTCTGCTGCGGTTACTGCATCAAGCCAAATGGCAGCGAATTCGACAATTTTAGGTGCATTGAAATATATCTGGAAACAAGGAGGAATTCGAGCGTTTTTCGTTGGAAATGGTCTCAATGTGATCAAAGTTTTCCCCGAATCAGCGATGAAATTTGGCTCCTTCGAGGCTACCAAACGCTTCCTATGCAATGTTGAAGGAGTTTCTGACCCATCAGAATTATCACGGGCGGCAACGTTCTTATCCGGAGGTATCGGCGGTGTGGTATCACAATTCACTATTTATCCCATTGACACTCTCAAGTTCAGAATACAATGTTCCAAGCCAATAGCTGGCAAGAATATGATAAAACACACCATCATGGACATGTGGAAAGAAGGAGGCTTGTCATTATTTTATCGCGGCATCTTTGTGGGTGTCTGCGGTATCTTCCCATTTGCTGCATTAGACTTAGGTACTTTTTCCGCAATGAAACGAGCATATTTGGCTGGTCAAGCCACCAAACTCGGTGTTGATCCGTCTGAAGTTGAGATTGGCAACATGGCTGTGCTGACAATGGGTGCATTAAGTGGATCAGTAGGCGCTTCGGCTGTCTACCCCATCAATTTGTTAAGAACGAGGTTACAAGCTCAGGGAACTGCTGCACATCCATATCGATATGATGGGTTTAAGGATGTTTTCCGCAAAACCGTTGCTCGTGATGGGACTCGCGGCTTGTTTCGAGGGTTGGGTCCAAACTTGGCCAAAGTCGCGCCTGCTGTTAGTATAAGTTATCTTGTTTATGAAAACGCAAAGAGCACAATGAATTTGCAGTAATATAATGTAATATGCATGTTTATAGAAGTTAAGACACTAATCTTTTGACCCGCTAGGAATTGCTTTTTTTAACCCTATGTTTCTTTTTTTATTTTTCCACGGCGTTTTTCCTCTTGGAGATACACATTGAAACTGATTGGACCGGCGTCGACAAATCGAATTGGCTTACTGATCAAATGCGTGGCGTCTTCTTGGTTCCTACAATAGCGTGCAGAATCGGCAACGATCCAGGGACCGTTTGGGTCATAACCTTGCTCCTTGTCACTTTCTAACAATATCGTGAATGATAAATCTCCACCACGTGGATCGACATCTCCATATGACCCGAGCTCAAGCGTCAAAGTCCTTAGACAGGCTCTAAACTGCTCAACTACGTGGTCCCAACGAGGTACCGCTAAGTTTTCGTCCAAAGGCTGATCCAGGTCGATAGATGGAATCCTCGGAAAATCTTCCAGTCCCAGAACATATCGTTCCATGGGCTTTTTATCATCCTGCCGCATAATTACTACCGATATTCTTTCCACTGTTCCAGCTATAATTCGTTCCATACAAACCACCGACATATGTTCGACCCATTCATTTACTTCTGGATGGCGGCATTGGTGCACGATGGTATCGTAAATTCTTTTAGCCCCAAAAGACTCTTCCGGGTATATCTTGCGTAGGAAAACAACTTGGTGTACAAAAATTACCAGAAACTGTTGGAACGATGCTAAGAGCTCAGATGCAGTTTCCGGTTTATTCATGTATTGATGAAGTGGTGCTTGTTAGTTTAAGCGTGGGGTGCGCGTAAGATGCATCGTAAATTTCCCCAGCTTTGGTCTCCAACTCCAACAAGTACGCATAATCTCACGCCATTACAAATAAGTCCCAATTAACCACCAAATTGCCTAGTTTAGAAGCTTTAGCCTGTACTCAAAGCCCGATCGGACCTTACTGTTGTCCCAAGGCAGTGCTTGAAACCGTTGAGTATTTCAAATCGACCATGTGTCCTGAGGTGTATCAACAAGGCGCAAGCGCATTCATTCAGTGCTGCTGCTGATATTACCTGCGCAATTGACTGCGAATTGAGAGTGAGAGTTGAATATGATAGGTACAGTATTATTTAATATTCAATTTTATTTAAGTTATTATTCAATATCCAATTCGTTTTTTGAAACAACGAAGCTGTGCCAAAGAGATTGCGTGGTTAATAAATAAATTCTGGCAGGTCAGCTGATTTGACTTCCTTAGTACTAATCAACTGGCTCCAAGTCACTATTACCCCTGGATCCATCTATGCGGCCATTATACTAAATCTTTGTGATAAAGTGCAAACTCACTTCATGCTCGATTCAATATTAACCTTATTCCCATAAAGAAATGAAGCAAAGAGTTAAAGCAAAATGAGAAATCTTAGAGAAATCTATTTTCATCAGACCTCATTGGCGTAAATTTTCAAAACCAGACTTTGCTCGTTTATGGTTGACCAAACTTCAACGAACGGAATTATTACAGAATCAAGCACATTCCGCACTACCAATTACCATCAGCGCACTAATTTCCCAGAGGCCATAATTATGCCAGGGTTGTTCTTGAGTCGGGCCTTGGATTAATCTACCAGGAGTTCCATCAACTTACTCTGACCGATGTACGTGACACAATTCATAGAATTTGAAGAGACGATCAGGAGTTTGGTATAAAAGGTATATGGTAATGCGTTCCGCTATTTACAAGCGCTTGACTAATCTGTAGATAACTTGCTCAAAAAACACGAACTTGCTTTGGGGCGAATGAACCAATCAGGGAGGTACAAGATATGGATTATTCCGGTTTTCCATCAAACGGAGTACCTGTATCCAAATCGAGATCCTCCAAAGTGATCAATTTGACAGTCTCCAAAGAGGAATTTCCAAAGCCAGTATGACCCGCTCGGAATTGCATCTGCTACTTATTAGTCGTTGTATGCAGTCAGCATTAAAAAACGGCCGACACAAAAAGTTATCTATAGTATCAATGTGTACGCGCGTACGCGCGTGTCATCTTTTTAAGTACAATCAACGTGAAATATCCAAATATCTACTCAAAATAGTCAGTACCGGCATATGGTTATCAGTGCTCTCGACAAAAGTTCTATCCACCGGATCACGTCAGGCCAAGTGGCGGTTGATTTAGCTACCTGCGTGAAAGAACTTGTCGAAAACTCAGTTGATGCGTACGCGAAAACTATTGAAGTTCGCTTCAAAAATTATGGACTAGAAGGTGTAGAAGTCGTGGATAATGGGGATGGTATCTCGGAAGAGGACTTAGTATTTGTGGGGTTAAAGCATCACACGTCAAAGCTTCGAAATTTTGATGATCTGGAACAAGTGGCAACATTTGGTTTCCGCGGAGAAGCAATGTCATCGTTATGCGCGCTATGTGATGTCTCAATGATTACTTGTAGCGCTTCAGATGTCCCTAAAGCTACTCAATTAGAATATGATCACGATGGTAGGATAAGATCAAAGGCCATGACTAGCGGAGTCAAAGGAACCAGCGTCAGACTAGGGAATATATTCAAACCACTCCCTGTCCGGCGGAAAGAGTTTGAACGAGCCCATAGACGGGAGTTTGGCAGAGCAGTAGAGTGGATTCAGGCCTATGCCATTGGCCTAGAGAAGGTCAAAATTACTGTTAGCCATACCTTGCCTTCGAAGAAAAAATCGATCTTGTTTAACACAACCGGTACAAATATGAGAGAGAATATTGCCACCGTTTACGGGTCAAGTGTTTTGGACAGTTTACTTGAGGTTAATGTTAAAATTGATTGGGTTAGCAAGAGTATTTTTAAGAAGTTTGAAAATGCTAATGACCGTCAGCAAGACGGGAATAGACACATGAAACTTTTTGGTTACATTTCAAAACCCATTTTCGGAATGGGCAGGAATTCAAAAGATCGTCAATTATGCTTTATTAATCGCCGTCCGTGTGTTTTGCCTCAATTTATGAAATGCATCAATGAACTATACAAAACATATAATACGGTGCAATACCCTATCGTAGCCCTGGATTTGCAATTAGATCCATCTTGCTATGACGTCAATGTAACGCCTGATAAGCGGACAATTTTCCTAAATGATGAAAACAATATCCTTTACAAAATAAGAGAACAGCTGGGTGAGGTTTTTGAAAAAGCTGGTCATTCTGTGCCGAGTAACGAAAGCGTTTATAAACCCACAACACCAGTTAGAACAATGACTGATACTACCTTGAAGGGGTTCTTGTTTTCTCAGAAAGGTCCGGGTATTTCAAGAGATACCGCTACTCCTCTTTCCCATGATTACAGTGATAGTAATTCCTCTGAAGGGGATAACGATGACCGGGCTCGACAGGAGAATGCTGGATCTACAGAAATTTCACACATCTCTCTCAACTCATCATCGGATGGCAGCATCGAAATTGGTAACCAAGGTGGGGAAATTAACACATCAAATCTGGTTATTGCCAGTGAAGAAATTAAATTACCCAGTCCTATGTATGGTGACTCATCAACGTCAGAGTGCAGCCGTCCGCCATCGAGTGTCGAGATCGATGATGGAGGCGGACCAATACCTTTTACTTTTTCAGACGCATCTCTTCCGCTCAAGAAACTTTCTGATGAGAGTCGAGAAACTAACGATAATGTTCGGCATATAAGGCGGCCGCAATATTATTCATCCCCCCCTCCGGCAGTTGGGCAAAATGACGGAAGTTATGACGATGACCGTCGAGTAAAAAGACGAAAGCATGAAACAATCACTGCAAATACTTCTACTATTTCTGGTTTAAAGCGATTTGAATCCAAATCATCTGCGCCTCATTATAGCAAAATTATAGAAACCGAAAGTTCGTTAGAACAAGAAACGGACGCTGAACATGTCAGTGAAGATAATCTAGTTGGAGAGAAGGATGCACCAGACAATGTGATATCACAGTCCAGTACTGAGCCCGTGGTAGTAGACCATCCCGAGCCACCGATAGGATCCCAAAAAACATTTGATAATTTTGTAAAATCAGTCAAACGACAGCAAAGAGTTAATACTACTGTCAATGTGACGCTATTGCAAGTTCAAAAAGGCTACCAAAATACACTCAGTGCGCAACCGGTAGCTTCGATGTGCACTCTTTCTACTGGAGTATCAAAGTCAGACATCCAACAAGATGCCGAAGAAGCTGAAAAATTATTGAACCTGACCATCAAAAAGCAAGATTTCACTCAGATGAAGGTTGTCGGACAGTTTAACAAAGGGTTTATTTTAGTGACCAAACAGAAACACAAGGGACAAGGTAAAGACATATTTATAGTGGATCAGCACGCAAGTGACGAAAAAAACAACTTTGAAAAGTTACAGCGAGATACAGTTATGAAACAACAGCCGTTGATTGTTCCACGCCAATTACAATTATCGGTGGTTGACGAAATCACCCTAACTAACAGTATTCCTCTTATCAACAAAAATGGTTTTGGTGTGATTGTAAACGAAGCTGAACCTCCAGGTTCAAAATGCAAATTATCTTCACTACCACTGTCCAGGAATACTGTTTTTAACGAGGCTGATTTGGAAGAGTTGATCTATCTTATCCAGCAATCTCCTGGAAGTCAGTCCATCCGGTGTTCAAAAGTCCGCGCTATGTTTGCTTCTCGTGCATGTCGAAGTAGCATAATGATTGGTCAATCGTTGACGATAAATACGATGAATAGGGTGGTCGCGAACCTTGCTAACCTGGATAAACCATGGAATTGCCCGCATGGTCGACCAACTCTACGACACCTGACAAGTATGAATCAATTCACTGGATATAATAATGACATTGAATGAATTTGTTTTCCGCTCTTTTATATTATCGCTACGAACTAATCCAACATCTTCGAAATTTTCATGGCAACGTTCAAAACTTCCAGATGCTCATCAGCGCCATCGGTCAACCTTTTGTCAGATTCTGATAAAATCCAGGAGATTGAATTTTTTTTGTCAGAACTTAATAAATTGTCTTTTCCAATCAATCGATCATGCAATTGGAAAATAATCTGTCCAGCGCTCCAACCAGCCAAGATAACATCTTCTACTTCTGACCGTATACCAGTTTTGTTCTGTCGACAAGTTCGTACTAGTTCTTCCATGGTTTCATCGGGAACTCGTCCAGATATCTCATAAATAGTATTCACATTAACAGTTCCTTTATCCATATCAATATCACCGTCTTCGCGAACTTCGTCAATACTCTGTTGATTTTGTGTCAATTTTGAGGCCGACTGCAACAAGGTGATAGCCTTTCTCAGATCACCATTGGATGCTTCTAAAAGTTTATTTAAAGCCTCTTGTTCATACCTGACACCCTCAGCTTTTGCAATGTGTTCTAATCTGCCTAAGGCGTTTGTCTCGTCTAACACTTTGAATCTGAACTTTGAACATCTAGATGCAATTGGATCGATGATCCTTGTCACGTAATTACACACCAGGCAAAATCTGGTGATTTTAGAATAATTTTCCATGGTCCTTCTCAGAGCTGATTGGGCATCTTGCGTCATTGAATCAGCTTCGTCCAAAATGATGATTTTATACGGAGGACATGGATATTGCTTCCGGGTTTCTTCGTTTGGGTTTGAAACGGCAATTTTTGCAAAATCTTTGACCTTTTCACGAACAATTGAAATACCTCTTTCGTCTGATGCATTCAACTCTAACACTCGGCTTTTCATTAGGTCCGGGCCGTACAACTCTTTAGCCAGTGCAAGAATCGTTGAGGTTTTACCGGTTCCTGGTGGGCCATAGAATAGCATATGGGGTAACTAAAAGATATAATAGTTAGATCGATACGCTTTTACAGTCCACAGTACATCTTACATTACTCGACTCTAATCCCCTTTTCAGCACGTTGACAGCATGGTCTTGCGCAGTAACTTCCGACAGTTTGTTAGGTCGGCTTATCCACAGTTAGTGTTTTCTTCATGGGATGACAATAAAAGGCAAAGCAAAAAAGACAAATAAACTTACTATTTCTCAACCCATGGAACTTCTCGTTTTATCTGTAGTCTACTGCTTTCCGCCGTTGTTCCGAGCATGATATTCGTGTCAATTATGCCTAAACAAAATCACTTCAAACGCGTATATATTGAACATGGAAGTGGAAGACCAGACACTCGCGTCCCGCGTATGATGGAGTCGGGAACAGGCGTCCGGTGCCGACGTAGCACTTGTACCGTAACTCCCATATATGCAAGTGCCAGCGGCACTTTCGCGCCTCCAGATGTGACCTGAATACCTGTGTAGGTCTGGATGTACGCATGCATATTAGTTATAAATTTCGATTTTGGATTGATTTGAAACACAGTATAGTTGCAATTGATATATATATATATACCCCTCGATCCGTAGACCATTGGCACGATAGACACGTTATGGCTACCCCCTTCTTCATAACCGGCTGGGTGTGGATAAATCCCTCTTAATCTCCCTATAAAAAGACCGTTAACTCTAGACCTCATGCGGCTCTTTCTTAACTTACTAAGCGTGTAATTAATAAACGGATATTATTAGTATATTTGATGTTTTGCAAGGCGTTTGGAAATGTTTGCATGGGTTGCTTTGATTGCCAAAGGCTCCTGCACATTAGAAGACTCACGGTCTAGATCTATGTGGTGAGCAATGCAGTAAATGCTAAATCACTCTGTGAAGAATCTCTACGGTATGTGCACATACATATATTCATAACCATTCTCAACTGCTCACTTTATGTCAGAAATGTAAGAGGGAAACAGTGCTAACAGCGGAAATAGCAGAAGAGAGAAGAAATTTTCTGAATGTAGTACGAAAGGACCACAGATAACGAGTTCAGAATAAATGTATATTATACTTACTTGCTGCAATGAAGACAGACTGATGTTCTACAGGAGATGATTGTTAACTGAGGAGATGCTTATATGGGTTTAAAACATAACGAATATCGGAGTGATTGCAAGGTTAACAAAGTGGGACAACAACGAAGAACGTAGGTTTCAAGTCATGTTGAGAATCTAAAAAAAAGAGAGAGTGGAATGCATACAGAAAACAAACCTGACAGATCGAAGTTCAATGAGACCAGATGAAAATGCAGAAGAAGTTGATTCAGAAGGTGTCAAGCGACCGTGGAATGAACCTATCAAAGACACCACTGCGGGTTTAGGACCTAAAGGAGGAGAAGGATTAACAGTTGTGAACATGAAATAAAAACCAAACTTACCAAAACTGAAGGCCGTCCTTGAGCCGGAGGGCTGACCCAAAATGGGAACAGACAACAGAAACCAACTTTTTTAGTGGGAGAAAGATTAGCTAGTAAGATTAGTAACGGTGACAGAAATCAGGTTTTTAAAACGCAACCAACTTACTGAAAGGAGGCATCACAGGGGGATTGGACAGATGCACAGTTTTAGGAGGAATATCCATGGACTAAAAAAACATGTTAATATCAACAAATTGAATCAAAGAGAAAGGAAACTTACGGAAAGCAGCTGGATTTTCAGCAAATAAAGGGCACAACGGTCGTTTGGTTACCCATTATCGTTCGTTGGTTGATTGAGAAGCAAACCTTTTATACAATAGGAACAGTGATGCCGTTAACTAAGGAAAACATTAATATTAATATTAATTAACGAATTTGAATTGAAACTTACTGTGAGAAAGGAATTTTTTTGTGCTTAGAACGTATGGCATACATAATAGAAGGTGACGAAGGTGATCATGACAACCGAAAGTAACCGTCATTATTTATATAGAAGAGATATAGTAGCAATTGCAAATCCATAAATTAAGCAGCAATTGCTGAAAGAGCAAGTAGAAACGAAGTTTCAGGCAAATATAAAGGTACCAACAACAGCAATTAATCTTAGACGAAAGTCAAATTAAGGCCTAGGCTAGCGCTAGCTATATATAGGTTTTGCCTATTTAATTTTTCACTGTTGGGACTTTTTTGTATGGGCCGGGCCCAAAATTGGGATTTTTGTACAAAAAATTTTGGGATTTTGTATGGAGAGTTACCCGGCAGTTGGGAGGGGATCTGCAAAATTCGTGCGGCGCCCATACAAATTGAAAATGCCCACTCTCAGTAACAAGAATTGAGATTTTTTAAAGCTAAATTTCTACATATAAACTT
>JAJLUR010000319.1:0-11480 GCA_030674225.1 Blastobotrys terrestris
TCGTTTATACAGGCAACGGGAATCGAGTTTCTGAAGGAGCGATACCAATTAACGTTAACTGAACGGAATGGTTAAAACTCGGAGGCTACAACAAAAGAAAAGAGATATTCAGTCGGTTTCCCTATGAGGCAACGAATATCTGTTCCTAAAAGGGTAGTCGAGACAATTTTTAAAATAAAAGTATATAATAGTTTAATATCTGTAAATGTGCCAATTATTAATAAGGAAACTGATACTCGAAACCACTGCTAACTAAATCAACAGCAGTGACTACTGATATTCCGTATTGTGTCACAAGATGTTGCATACAAATAATTTCCACAAGTATTTTTTTGTGGTAGTTTTTAGGTGTTTCGTCAACTCTAAAATATCGATTAGGTATGCATATGCACTCATATGCATTATGGTTGATAAAGTGTAACTTTGAGAGTTGCAAGAAAATGGAGAGATGTAACGAAGAAAAATCTATGTCAGTACAATTCCATGGAGACCGCCATAACATGTATGCATAGACAAAGCAAAGATGTTGACACTCTGCTTATCAACTGCTAAATGATTCACCTGCGAATATTGGTTATAGTAACAACGGTTGGTTTGTTTACACCGTAGCAAGGAGTTCAACTGGTCTGTCGCGACATAGTAAACCATAGAAATGTAAGATAAACCAATTTCTCTTCTAAAGGTGAAACAAAAGCGTTTGGCTAGTTTACTACTACATCGCTTTATCAGCTAGGTGGGACAATACTTATCGAAATTTTCGGAAGTCCCAAAATCTCATTATCTAACAACACGAATTTTTGACCAAAATGCCTGGAATCGCCCGAACGCACATGTTGGATGTGCCAAAGGTGATAGCCATCGAATTCCCTGCAAATGTAAAGAATGATTCAAAAGCAATGGATATGGTAGGAGGGTCCGAGGCAGTTTCCCGGGCTGCAGAAACTAAAGATACACCGCTGGAGCTTCGACTCCGGTCAGATCCATTCGAACATCCAATCAGCTCGAGGCTAGCAGCTCATGAGAACATCCTCCTCAAAGTCACTGTATCTAAGAAGCATCTTGAGGAGGCAAATGGAGATCTGAAAAAGGCGCTTGAGCTCTCTGAAGGACGGTATGAGGCTGTTCCTGTAAATATCATCGAAGCTAACTTCAGGTTCAGAGAGATGAGTGATTATCAATATAACACAAAAAATTCACCGTTCCTGGAAAAGTTCAGGAATAGTATAGGTACCGGAGACTTGGAAGCGATTAAAAATCTAGAATTGGAAGGTGTGAGTAACGTTACAAATGATGAAGCTGATATCATTCCGCCTCCACGGTTCTCAAACATTCATTTCCCATTTCCCTACTCCTATAAGCAGAATCCTGCTGTTACTGCTGTGGACGATGGTTCTGGCGGAACTAAATTGATCAACAAGTCTGCTGCTCTCAAATTAGACACTGTCATTATTGGATGGGAAGATGATATTCCTCCACCTACTGGTCCAGGAAAGGAGTTAGAGACACCAAAGGATCAGGTCAAGATGTGTGTGGACAAATTACACAAGCTATTTGAAGATAGACTAGTATGGACGCGTCGTGGTATTGTAGCTAATCTAACCACAGAAGAGCGTAAAGGTCTTCGACAGGCAATTCCACATGTCTGTTACGCTTACAAAAGTGGGCCCTATCGAAGAGGTTATGTTAAATATGGCATTGACGTCAAATCGTCGTCGAAGTATGCCAAATATCAGGTTGAACATTTTAGAATGTTCAAGGAAGATGATAAACCTGAAGAAGGCGTTGAACTCCCATACCAATTTGACGGCATACACATGGCTAATCCTAGATCCATCGAGTTATGTGATATAACAGATCCCCAAATTGTTGAAATTGTGGATAACGCTGTAATGCGGGAGACACCAGATGCTACTGACGGATGGTTCCAACACCGAGATATCGATGCGATCAGGAAAATTTTCAAAATCAAGATTGCGGCGCTAAAGAAGAATGTTCCTACAACTGATTTGTCTGTAGAGGATTCCGTTTCGCAGGTCCTTGATGAACTTAATGAAGCTAAATATAACAATGATGCTGAAATGGATGAGTCATATTCGGAAGGTGAGCCTTCTATCACTAGGTCAAAGTCTTCCAATCAGAAGGCTGTAATGGAAAGCGAACAAGAATTGCTCAAAAAGGTTTCTGCCGTTTCAACAGAAGGCAGCAGTGAATTATCCGGTCTATTTGGTTATGTGAGGCAAGAAGACCAGAATAATGAAGTTTCTGGGTATAATATTATGGGTGAATCCTCCAGTGATAATGATGATGACGGTGATGATAGTGAGTATAATGAGGACAGTGAATAGTTTAATTTATGTTGAAAGCCTGCTTTGATTAGCAGTATGGCGCTGTTGTGTTGGTACTGAAGATATTTCTCTCATCTACTACGGCTCCAGGATTCAACAATGCATATCTATTAGGTCATTGATAAACCCTAGCGTTGGTGGATATAATCAATTGACCTGAGTTCTCTATTGAATTGCTAGTAATGCTGCTAGTTACTGATCATATTGAAAATCCAATTGGATATGGAAATAAGAACTCAAGTCAGTCTGTTGATAAGGAAGCCCGTGCCCTCGTCGACTTTCGACCACCTCTTTATCTATTCGTTCTCGTACACAGGTATCTCCGATATCTCTACCCTTTGGTACTTAATAATATATTGTGCAATATGTTTTATTATTATATGTTACAGGAGTTCTGACATTCAAAAACACTTTGACAGTTGACGGAATCGGATTTTTTCCCATTTGCACATGCATATAAGAAACCCCATTGCGGCTCAAATACAATATTCACGTTAATCTGATCCCATGGAAAATGAAGGAGATCCACGACAGTTTTAAGCCATTATCCTGTTAGGTGAGAGCAGAGGTATAATGCTTGCGTAGTCCGATGGAGGCAAAGCAGTTTCCGGCTCAAGTGGTTGAGAGAGAAATAGAAAACGAAACCAAATCAAATAAAGTGCTGAAACCATCGGTGTCTAACTATTATAGATATATATACCGGTATAACCTTTAAAATGGAAGGTATACAATATTTTTACAGTACTGAGAATTTGCTGATTCATATAAGCATACCAATGTATTTTGGGATGTGCGACCTACATATGCCTATCAATCAGAGTTAGAGTAGAATTTCAGAATAGCTATTGTTTTTTTCAATCTTCTGAAACATGAAAACAATGCAATAAAATGTTAGAAAATCGCAAGGCAATTCGGGGCCGAAGATACACCTCCTACAGCATTGAACGGCACACTAGTTACAAAGAATGAATATCGATTTTGCTTCTTACAGAGCTCAGAGAGGCCATCGAGGTTGAACATTTCACCGATAGGTACTCCCCATCCGGCGAGCAGGTAATGGTGAAGGGAGAAGTTTGAATCTTTCGGTGGAAAAACTTCAAAACTAACAGCATCACTTGCAACAGCACAGAAGTGGTGATTCCATAGCCATTTAACCATGTCCTCGGTAGCTTCGACACCAGTATGATAGGCCACCAATCCATTGCGGTAATCAACCATTTGCTCTTCTGTTAATGAGTTCCACTCTTCGATAAACCCAATCCGGAGGAAGAGAATATCACCAGGCTCAATTTTGACACTATAGTGCTCGCACACCTCGTCCAACTCTGCCACAGTAATTTCAAAATTATCCATGGCTGAATACCTTTTGCCTTTTTTTTCTGCCCATGAGGCGTAGTCAATCAACACACCCCTGCCGGCAATACCAGCTTTGGCCCAATGGTGAATTCCAATCCGCTCAGATTTTCCTTCAGCAATTTCTTGCTGTGTAGTTCCCCCATACCACAGTTGGCCAACTGCATCATCAGGTTGTGAATGATGACGGAATCCATCCCATTGTGAAGACTGTTGGGGGTTGAAATGGTATTCGTCGTCGAAGGCAGTTGACCCCATTGGTACGATTTTCATATCATAGCGAATACGATCGAAATAAGGATGTTCCACTTTATGGAACTCCCATCCTAAACCAACTCGTTCACCACTTCTGATCTCTTTAGATGCAGATTTGGCCACATGTTCGGGAGTCAGAAGGTTGAGCATTCCCATGCCTTCTTCGTAAGAACCTGGTTCTCCCCATATCCAATAGCGCCTTTTGTCAGTCAAGTCCTCATAGCTTGGGAGATCATCAAATGATTTAGGCTTTGTCATGCTGTAACACAGACAGTGATGCTGATTTTGTCAAATCTTACATTCTGGCTATCCTTTATATGTATATTTTCGTTTCACCCTGTCCGGCTGCAATCGGCAAGAAGCCTGATGTTACCGAATTCTTAGCCGGTGATCCCCCACGTAACCAATATTAGCATTCCGAATTATTTTAATTCATTGCTTCATTTTTTATGACAATTAGTTGTAAATTTGATTAAGAACAGTTGGAAAATATCGCGAGATAATAACCGAAGTTTGCCTGCTATTCTAAGTAGAACATTATGGGTTAATCACTGTATCATTATCCTGTAGATTCTGTCTTCTTTTATCGAGTAATAATGCCGACCCTCACCACAATAACCTGACAAATTGTCACACAAAATCAAGTATATTTAAAACCAGCAATAAACGATTGTACAAAATTTTAAAAATGTTTCCGTTTCCTAATCCCAGGGACGATTCGGATTGGGTAACAATATTCTACATTCCAAAGATTCTACTTTCAGGAAGTGTAGGTCACTTAGACCTGTGTATGCCATTATTAATAAAATTTTTACCATGATATATAAGCATTGCTAAGTGTTCTATTGATAAATAAGACCACTGACATCAACATAATTCCCAGTCTTTCTAGATTTCTCAATCGAATAACGTGGACCTAATTTCCCTGTCTGTTGGGCCACGATTTGAAGAGCGAGGTGCTTAGAGTATGGTCGACTGATAGCAAGGGCACCACTCATAAAGTAAGTGTTAGGGATTCCACAGTCTCTATAAAGACCATTGATTTCGCCCTCACAGTCAAGCCCCCAAATCTTCGTTAGTTTTTGACCTGCCTTTTCACCCAAAGTCTCAATAACAGACTCCTTAAATCCGCCGAAACCGGTGCAGAAAATTACTAAATCAACATCGAGAGTATTTCCATTCTTCAAAACAACAGAGTTTTCTACGAAATGGTCAATTTCTCCATTTTGGACCTTGATCTTACCTTCAATAATTTTTTGACCGGCCCCAGAGTCAAAGTAGAAACCTCCTCCACGTTCCATGGAGAGGAAGTTTGATCCAGAGTTGTCAGGCCCAAGATATGTCTTAAAATTATTGGCATTCAGGCCTTCAAGTAGTTCCTTGTCAAGCTCAGCAATCCTTGGTACTAAGCGCTGCATAACTGCCTTCTTGACACAGCTAGGTATGGCTTCACTCACCCTATCGGCATAGTCAAGGTTTACACCTTCAACCATGAGGTCCCCATTCAGCGTCTGCACAATCCCCTTTTCAATCGACTGGATATAAGTAGGAGAACGTTGAAGAAGTGTAGGATGTGCACCATGATTGCTGAGGTCAAGAGATATATCGTTACCCGAAGAGCCAGTACCAACAACTAGAACCTTTTTATTTTTCCATTCTGCACCACCAACATGTTTAGAGGAATGAATAATTGGACCCTTGAATTTTTCTTGACCCGGAAATGGTGCGGGCATCTTAGGCTTGTTACACAAACCAGTAGCAATCACAACATTATCAACGACAAAATTGTATTCCTTGCCATCTCTATCAATCTTCATGTGCCATTTTCGTTCCTTTTCGTCAAAGTATGATTGATGCGGCACAACCTTGCTCTTCACCCAGACATTCAATTCTAAACATTCGGCATAATGTTCCAACCAATTGGCAAATTTCCCAGAAGGGATGAACGCCGGGAAGGTTTCTGGCCATGGCATGTATGGAAGGGCCTGTGAGTAGAGTGTGTCATGGAGAGCAAGAGAGCCGTATCTCTTTCTCCAATTGTCGCCAACACGATCAAATGTATCAATAACGAGGGACTTGATACCCATATATTTTAGACGAGCAGCAACACTCAGGCCTCCTTGTCCTGCACCGACAATGATAACAGTAGGTTCAGGATTTTCAAGTTCTCTTTCACGAATGACATCATAAGAGTCCATAGAATTTTTGTCACCAGAAATTCTGTTTTGTCTGATCTGTTCTGCCGAACCCCAGATACCATCAAGAGAGGTAACAAGAACAAAAGCACCGAATTGATTGTTCTTACCCTTGACCAGACGAACCGTAGAAACACAAGACCCTAATTGTGTAGAAAACTTCATTCCAAATTCAATGTTTGCATGTTCCTCCAATGTGTTGAGCTTTGGTTTGAAATCCATTTCAGCCCCATAGGCGCAAGTGACATCCAAGCGGTCCTTCGCAGCTTGAAGGATGTTGATCTTGGTGAAGCAACGAAAGTCGTTCGTGAACGCAATCAAATCTCTCCAATACCCTCCTTCGACAAATAAATCATCAAACTCTTCAGGATTGGATGCCTCGACTGCATGGTTGAATCTGATAACGAAATCATTGCAAATTTCAACCATACGCCCTGGTCGGACGTCTTCTTGCGAGAATCTGTTCGGGGGCAAAGTTGCCTCAACTACAGAAAAGTGCGTTTTGACCATTTTATGTATTTATAGGGTGGATTTGTTAAAAAAAAAAAAAAAAAAAAAAAAAAAAAAAAAAAAAAAAAAAAAAAAAAAAAAAGGAGAGAATTACTCATCTATATATACTATTCATTCAAGGTTGTTGAGAAACAAGTTTGATGCATACTACCCATTCTACATGAACATCGATTGCCGGTTGATGATCTCACCTGCTATCTGAAAGATCTCAGCCGGTAAGGTTGCGTAACCGGACCCCACACCCGCATTTCCGGTTCCTCGGAAGATCCCTGCCGAAGTGGAGAACTTTGTACGCAAAAGATCACTAAACAATGATGCAGATGCACAGTATTACACCTCAACAATAGCGGCAAAGTCGACCCTTACCGGTGCTGTCGAAATAACTAGTTAAGTCCTATAAAGCGGATAATATCCGGAGTATAATCCAAAATAAATCAATCATATCGTTATCACAATAAGAAAAAAAAAATGGTATTCTCCTCAGAATCCACGGTTCAGCTCAACTCTGGCTACAAAATACCAATTGTCGGACTCGGAACTTGGCAATCCAAGTCAAACGAGGTCGCGAATGCGGTTGAAGTAGCCCTCAAACATGGTTACCGTCATATTGATGGTGCTGCCATCTATAGGAACGAGGAAGAAGTTGGTGCTGGTTTAAAGGCCTCAGGTGTTCCAAGAGAAAAGGTATTCCTAACATCCAAACTTTGGAACTCCAGGCACGCTCCAGCCGAAGTCCATAAGGCCGTTGACAAGACATTGGCAGAACTTGAAACCAGTTATTTGGATCTGTTCCTCATCCATTGGCCACTGGCTTTCCACCCAGGGGATGAATACTTTCCAAGGGATTCCAAAGGATTGATAATCTTGGACAGGGAACAATCCTTGGAGGAAACTTGGAGAGAAATGGAAAAGCTTGTTGAACAAGGCAAGGTTAGATCTATTGGTGTTTCCAACTTCGATATTGCAAAGCTCGAAAAGTTGTTATCCTTCGCCAAGATCAAGCCTGCTGTTAACCAAGTTGAAGCTCACGCTTACCTTCTCCAACCGAAATTAAACTCTTTTCACAAGGCCCACGACATTGTTTCTACTGCTTATTCTCCCCTCGGTAATAACATTTATGGCAAGCCACGCGTTATTGACGACCCTGAAGTTATTTCTGTGGCCGAATCTTTACAAAAGAACCCAGCTAATGTGCTCACATCTTATCTTATTCACAAGGGATTTGTTGTCATTCCAAAATCTGTCACTCCTTCTCGTATCCGATCCAACTTTGAAGTTTCGCCTCTGCCTCAAGAAGCCATCTCTAGACTTGAAAAGTTAGACCGTGGCGAACGATACAATGACCCGGTCTCTTGGGGAGTTGACATGTTTGGGGAGCAAGGCGGTAGTGTGGCTGCTTTGGAAAAGGCAAAGGTAATTGCAGGTCAAAATAAATAAAATACAATTATAGTTGTTTAGCCGTGTTAATTGAATTCAAGTTGTGGTTACCATATTGTTTTAGATTTCTCAAACCTTATGAATTCCTAAACAATCCTTCAAAAAAAAAAGAAAAGTATGAATATTGTTACCCTTGGCACAGTAGTTATTCCTGATTCACCTTGAATTCAAACAAAACATCCAAAAAAGTATTGGTGCATGATCTACATCGGGTCAATGGCAGAAAATATCCCCAACATGCACATACAACAACGAAGTTAGAGAGGCTTAATTACTACTCTCGGTATAATATTACAGCGTAGTAGTTAATGTCGTACCTTAACCCAACGGGTTGGTGTGTAAAAAACATCTGAGAGTCTTGCCGAATAAAACCCGGCCAGTACACGGCAGCTCTCTGCTATATCCTTGCCGTTCAGAGCAACAAACGGTAGGCAAGCTGCGGCAAATGACAGACCACTAATTTATTTGACCCGGCTATGATGATGAAATATTAGCGGGGAAGTTCAAACTGGCTATAAAAATACGGGTATTTCGTCGACAGGAATCATCAAAAACAAATAGAAAACTACAATGACTGCTCAACAAAAGAAAACTCTACGTATTGGTGCTGTTGGCGCCGGTAGAATGGGAAAGGTTCACATTGAGAATCTTGTCGCTGCTAGAAATGTTGATTTACTTGCTATCTGCACCGTTGTTGATACCGAAAAGGAATGGATCAATGAAAATGCCCCAGGTACTATTATTTATGGGGATTATCAAGAATTCTTGGATGAGGCTGGTATTGACGCTGTCTGGATAAGCAGTAATACTCCTAACCACGAAGAACATATGTCCAGGGCCCTTGCTAGCGGTAAGCATGTCTGCTGTGAAAAGCCATTGTCTGCTGACAAGAACGTTGCGTGGAGGATGTATGAAGAATCTTTGAAATACCCACACCTGAAAGTTGGCTGTGCTTTTCCAAGAAGGTTCACCAAGCTTTACAGAGAAGCACGCGAAGTTATTTCCCGTGGTGACATTGGCGATGTCGTCGCGGTCAGATCATCAACTTCTGACCTCTACAACCCTGATAGGGGTTTCTTTAAATTTCTGAGAACTTCCGGTGGCATGTTTCTTGATATCAACGTTCACGATATTGATATTTCCTTGTATTTGGCTGGAAAGGATAGAGTTCCCGGAACTGCCTTCGCTGTAGGCACCACTGAAGTTTACCCAGAGTTCAAGGAATGGAATGACTGTGACAATGGGCATGGCATCATTACCATGGAGGATGACTTGATTATCAACGTTTACGGCTCCAGAGGCAACAGACATGGGCACCACACTTGCACAGAAGTTATTGGTACCAAGGGAAGAATCATGATCAATGGTGAGCCAAGGCGGCTTAACTTGGATGTTAGTACCGAAAACGGAACTACTATGGTCCCAGCAGGACAACACTGGGACCTGTTCGGAGATGGGTTCATGGGTGAAGTTGAAGATTTCAGAGACTGGGTTCTGCACGATAAGAAGGATCACGGTTTCAACTTAAAAGATGCCGCCAAGGCTGTCTCGATTGCACACGGACTTAACGAAAGTTTTTTGAGCAAGAAATCTGTCCCAATCAGGTTAACTGAATAAGTTACATAATTTGTCCAGAACCTCCACATAAATATAAAGAGAGAGGGAAAGTTATTAATAACCATAAACTGTTTCAAAAAAACTGATCTACTGAACTTAGAAGATCTTTAAACAGGTCCATATGCTTTGGGTCATTTGGCACGTTCTCCGCTGTTCTTTGTTCAAGCGGTGAAAGCCCGGTTGGGTTTTGCAACATCCGCTCAAACAATTTGACAATCCAAGGAGCATGGTCCCAATTTTCCTTTGCATGCGTCAAATTGAGCAGACATATCTGCAATTGTAGCCTGGACGTATCCGTTTTATTGGTCCGGACGTCATTCATTAAAAGTGCCATGGCGGTTGTTATGATGCTATATAAATCTTGAGGGACCTGGAGGCTACCTAGTACTCCGAGCTTTCCAACAAGGGTTGCAATTTGTGAAGCAGCTTCGAGCGCCTTTTCTAAAGAGCACATCTCCACGATTTCGGAATCGGACATTCGTGGCCGGAATATAAATATGATCATGTGATTGTAAATCATTCCAGTGTAGAGTGCTGCTGGGCATCCCGGGTTTGTTTCCCAATCCAAACAACTTGGAAGATTATTTTTCCATTCTAATAATTCTCTATAGTGGCCACTCAAGTCAGTAAGAGGATCTGAACGTGGGGAATACCGAGTGTTAAATACTCTCATCATCAGCATATTCAACTTTGCATTGGCCACTAAAAACTGGCAGCTAGACACATCTACCTGACCAAACATTGAATCTAAAGGGTCCTTGTCGTGTTCAAATTCATGTATTGTTAACAATTCAAAATCTGATCTAGGATCACATGTCTTTTGAGGTCGTCCAAAATTAATTGAAGTCATAAAGTCTCTGAACACTATAGACCACCATATCATTCGCAAATGGCTTTTATCTGTCTCATTCATGTTTAGCCCTGCAGTTGATCGGTGTAACCCTAAATCTTCAGCAATGGTGACTGCAATTGCCAACCAGGATCGATTATTCCACACTCGTCTTGGCTTTCCTCCGTAAAATGATAAAAGAACTGCAGCCTGCAATATTACCAATATATCCTCCTCTTGCTCCTCATCAAACAACCGCTTCGCTTCTGAATAAAATGTCTCCTTTGCCTCTTCCCGGCTAGCATACCCTGTTCTGAAAACAACATACTGGTCGCAATGATAGCATGCCGAAAAGCACACGGCATTCAGAAGTAGCTGTGACATTTTGTTAGCTGAGTACTTTTCAGCAAACCATTGCCTGTTTATAACTGGGTAAAAGGGGTGGATTACTTTGAAATATGATGAAACTAGAGAATCCAAGACCCCGGGTTTCAAGCTATTGACTACTGAATCTGGTGTTGATGCCGCTGACGAAGAAGCAGAGGCATCAGAAGGGCTTGACGAGGATACGCTCCGGGGGACTTTGATTTGTGATAGGTTGCTCATGGTAACATGGCCACTATCCTGAAAATGCCTAACAAGGAATGACAGTGGGGAAGATTCCCCTACAAACACTAACGTATCCTTGTCAATTTTGGCTCCCCGTCTCTCGACGGTTGCAACATTATTATTATTCTGATCAATCTGCACCCTCATGCGTCGGGTATTGCCGTTCTCGGACCACGATAGCAGCATACTTGGACTCTGTGGAGTACCCGAAGCGCACAATTCTTCACCGGTAGCAGTAATATGCACAGGTTCGGTAGAAAGTGTTGTAACAATATCTTCAATTGATCCACACTGCGTCGGCGACGATGAGGCACCATTGTCCATGGCCTC